>BMAU01018546.1:472500-547447 GCA_019973935.1 Trichonephila clavipes
AGCTGGTAGATATTTTCAAAAAAATTATGTTGGAAAATAATATATCAAACAATAAGATAGTAAATATAAAAATACATGAAATCATACAAATGTTAAAATAATAATTTTGTATAAAAATCTACTCTGGTGAAATTGATACACTAAATTTTGCATATAAGAAATACATTTTTAAAAAGATAAAAAAAAACATAGACACTAATAAAATGAAATTATTACTAATATGAAAACGGTGTATAACACACAACTTCTATGCACTATCCAACACAATAAACAATGTTATATTTCATATGCGTTATAAAAAATTTAAAAATTATAAGAATATAAGAATAGAAGAATAGAAGAGTATAAGAATATAAGAGCTCTTTTTTATTATTTTGAGTCGGAATAGTGGACTCACTTCAATAATAACTTTTACTATTTCTGAAAATTTTTCACAATATTCATTGTAACTTAATATAGCATGCAATATTTTGAATCTTTCCGTAACCTTCTAAAAGTACGTTAAATAGACAAAAATTCTTGATTTTCTCTTGCATCACACATTCACTAATAAAACTGAATCACCTTACTTAATTTTGAACACATCTCTCTGAGAAATCTGCGTCATCAAATCACAGATGTTCAGGGATGCTGGTAAGAAACAATGAGAGGTGTACATATCGAACTAAACACGTTTGTCCTCTTAATGTTTCGAGACATATACAAAATTATAATGATTGTATTCTCGCTTATCCACTGTATAATATCCAAAATTAAGCTTCAAGTTATTAAATTAATTTTAATTTTTAGATAAGGAAAATTTCGAGAAATAGTGAATCCTGATATATGGCCGGTATATCAAAACACACAATTTCAAAATAAAAAAATAAATAAATGACATGCAATAAGATTACTGCTGAATAAAATAATTAACAAAACAATGGAATTCAATGGAGAAAAAAGAATACAACTTGACTTTACTTTTGTTTCTTATAAAAATCAATATATCTAGTATTAGTTCTCTCATTAGTCATTTTTCTAAAAACTTAATTTATATCTTTCACTTTAAAACACCAATTTTTATCATAACTCTTAACTCATTCGACATCTTAAGATAAAATTATGAGAAGTATATTAAAATTTCTCAAAATTTTGTATGACTAAACCTATATACTTTGTTTTCTCAATTAAAATATAAAGAAAATATCTCATTTATAACACAACTATATTACAAAAATTAAATACCATATCATATCATATATTATTCTTTTTCGTAAAGTTCTCTTCAGCAAAATTCAGTTCTTCAATGTTACTAAAATTGGAAATATACAATTTAACTGACCTCCACTTTGCTGCGCCAGAAACCCTTGGTGAACAGTATTACAGATGCTGTTGTCACGTTATTTCACTAGTAAAATTTTATTTTTTTTAATGTTGTTGCTTCAATATTTCACAGTATTACCGTGCAGACTTTCCGGCAAAAAAGTTTTTTTCTGGTACTGTTGGTCCATCCATCATTGTATCACTGGAACTAAATCACAATACCATTCAGAGAAAAACATATTTTTTATCTATTCTGGCGGAAGGGATTGACATCTTTCATCATGGAGTTTAGGGGATTCACGCTTTCCCCGTTTTTTTTCTTTTTCTCTCCATTAGAATGTTTCTTCCATTCACGGTAAACTGGATGGCCTCTTCAGTAAAGACAGAATATCGTCCGACTGTAAACACTGCATTCTTCTCGGTGTTTAGAGTGATGTTATTTCGGGGATTACCAGCGCATTTTTTCCCGTACCATACAGCAGTATTTTTTTAATTCCGGCAACCTAACGTCTTCAGCAAAGAGGTACGCCCTATCGAAGTTCCATCAAACTCTCCATTGCATCTATTACAGCAGCTGGCGTTGTTTTTATTTTAAGATTATTTTATAAAAAATATTATTTTTTTTACGTTAATATTTGAAATCCACTCGCAGATAAAAAAAAATCCTACTGGCTTTAATTCTGTCATGATTTTTAAGACAGAATCAGATTAAAGTTAGAAAAGTCAAAAGACGATCTTTATTCATTCATTTGTACATCTGTTCTGACGCTAAGAGCAGGGAGTGAAAAACACGCCATGGTGGTGGTTTCAAGTGGATAACACTTGAAAAACATATGGTAAGTATCGCTGCTTTGAAGAGGTTGCTTGCAAGTTAATGCTGACATATGTTGACTATTAAATCTAACGATCTGGAATTAGACATGTTTATTGGCTAGGCCATATGTTCGGAAGACATAAATTGTTGATTAGTTTGATACTTGAAGATGAAACCTGAGAAAGATGAATCAAGTGCTAGATAGGGAATTTAATTTTTAATCTAATTTAATTATATATATATATATATATATATATATATATATATATATATATATATATATATATATATATATATATATATATATATATATATATATATAAACACTTATGTTCATAAATTAAGGATAATGATGTTCAGGCAAAGAAAGAGACAGAAGAAAAACAAATTTGACTTATTTGTAAAGTCTATTTATTAAATAAAAGGTAAAGAGCAAAACAATTGCTATATGTTTGACTTAATTAATAAAAATTGCGATTTTTACTCCATGGAGCAAATTTCAAAAACGAACCTATGTAAAAAAAAACAGTATAACATGTTTAGTATGATAGTTAATACGGCATATGTCTCCCGGACGATGCAATACAAGCCTTACAACGCCTACGCATGCTGAGTATCAAATTATAAATCTGATCTTGGGGAATATTATACCACTCATGAAGCAATACCCTCCGAAGTTCCAGTAGAAAGGTGGGAGGGGGTTGACGGGTTGCAATTCATCAGCCAAGCATATCCCACACATGCTCTATTGGATTCAAGTCCGGGGAGTATGCTGGCCAATACATAAGAGTGATATCCTCCTATTGAAGACATTCGTCTATGTTTGCACGGTGAGGACGGGCGTTGTCATCGATAAACAGAAATTCAACACCCATGGTGCCCCAAAACAAACGTACATGGTGTTCCAGAATGACATTCCGATAGATGTGGCGTGTCATCGTTACACTCTGAACATGCAGGTCAGTTCTGGAACTAAGAATAATTCCTCCCCAAACGAGCCATCCTGCATTACCGTAACGGTGTCGTTCAATGGTGTTCTCTTGGTGGTAACGGGTACCTGGCGCTCTCCATATTAAAGTCCAGCGAGAAATAGACTTCAAACTAAACCTGGACTCGTTGGAAAACATCACACAAGACCACTGTTGTGGTGCCCACAATGCATATTCTCTACTCTAGGTTAATCGCAGGCGACAGTTAGCTGCTGTAAGTGGAACACATCTGACAGGCCTACGAGCATATAGACCAATGGACCTAAGTGTCTGTACACGGTCTGCCTTGAAACTGTCGTACCGGTAGCTGAAGAGAGCGGACGAGATGGGTTTGATGCCGTGCTATATCTGTTTCTTTTAGCAGTAACTGCCAAATACCTGTCCTCATTCGGCGTTGTAACTCGGGAGCGACATGTGCTGTAACATCTACTCACATTACCATCATCTTGGAATCGTTGCCAAAGCCTGGAGATGACACTCTGGGCTATTCCAAGTTCCTCGTATACTTCCAGCTGGGTACGTCTACATTCCAGTCGTGCAATAATTCTACCAAGTATAAAATCATCCAAATGCTTCATTTGTACCATAACTATGCGGTTATGGCACTGAAAGGCTTTTAAAGTGCTTGTGAACAATTTTACTTCTTTGCCACCATTCCTTACATACCCATCTCTTACACTCTCGTCATTGTGACGTACTATCTGCGCCATCTGGTGGTTTCCTGTAATTTGCATATTCTTCTTCAAGATGTGTGTGATAATTCTACATTTGAAAAAAAAATAGAGTTTAATTTCTCTGTGATTCTGAATTATTCTTAATTTATGGACATGGGTGTATACATGCATGACTATTGGGCAGTTCAATATGATTCATGTAGCAAAATTAGTTTTCTTAAAAGATTATGATATCGAACTAAGTTATAACTGTGTGCCCTGCTTAATAGAATTAGTTGCACGCATGTTTCGTGTAGCCAAACGAAAGATTTTGAGATAAAAAAAAAAGTCTAAAATGTTAAAAATAATGAAAAAAAAAGAAAACTAGAAGAGCTTTTGTGGTAGAAGAGGGTAAAGAGAAGGCTCCATATACTTCTGGAAAATACTGAAAAGATTCAGTGCTCAAAAATTCAAAATTTTTAATTTAAAGCCTGTTTCTTCAAAATATAATACTATAATCCTAAAATTTTCACAGTTACCTTACTTTTAACATGTTTACACCATTTAATGGATAGGTTTAGATATATCTATCAAACCCATTTAGATAAGCCGTTTTTAAACTGAATATTTGGAAAAAAAATTGACACATTTTTGAAAAAAATTATAATTATTTTAATTTTAAACAATAAAACCTTAATTTAAAGTTGTATTGGTAGTACACATAGCCAGATGTAAAAATGTTATCTATGAAAAATAAATATTTTCTGAGAAAAAGTTGCAGAAACTTACCTCATTTACTTGGGTTCCTATGGGCGTGCCGCACCCTCTTAAATATGAAGTAAAAGTATGTTGTAAAACAAAAAGGCGCTCTTTAAATATAACGAGATCTTTAAAAAGGATAGGTATCTGAGAAAATCGAGAAAAGGAAAATAACCTTGTCCTTTAAAAGTAACCAAGTTGTTGTTTTTGTCCCTATTTTTTGAAATTGCAGAATTTATAGTTATCTGACATATCATTAACTTAGCCTTCTTCATTTAGGTATTTGTTTTTTTAGAAGTAATATTTTACGTGAACTAAAAAGCAAATGATTTATAATTATTAAAGGTTTTTGGAGTTCTAATAAGCATAAAGAAATACTTACTTTTTACATGTGATTAGCAAAATATTGAAAATACCCGGAATCAATATTTTTGTACACATTGTTTTGATTCAGTATTCATATCTTGGAAAGCATTCATTTTGACATGAAGTAGGTGTTTTCAGATTTCTCACGAAAACTAACAGCAATTAACGTTCTCCCTCCAATGAAATGAGAGTACTTTTCTATTATGAATGTTGATGATAAAATCAACCACTTATTTTTCAATCAAAATATTCCCATAAAGGTCAAATCATATTTGGTCTCGTGACATATGGCACCAAAGCAATTATTTTACTCAATACTTTTTTTTATTACGATATACTTTGCTATGGATGCAGCCTTTCTAATTGTACCAACATGCAAGATGCCGGAGCACAAAATATTCTGTTCAAATGTTTATGGCTTGTTTCGTACAGTAAAAATGAAATCAGTTCACATACATCAAAAAAGAGTTTTCCTGTTGCTCCATTTGAATGGATAAACGAAGTGAAAGATGATTTCTCAAACCAGGTTACAAATTTTCAGTCACTTGATTTTCGCTACGACTCTACATGTTTTTTTTTAAACTGATGTGCGAAATGATGTATTTGCGTTTGCAATAACGCTATATAAATCTAACTTGCATAAATCTGGGCGCATTGCTGTGGCTGAAATGGGGTGTTCTAGATAGATGTTTAAAACTGCTGTGTTTTGTTAGTTTTGAATTTATGGTTAGAGAAAAATTCATGTCATTGCTCACTGATTCATTCTGATAATTTCATTTTTTATTCATCTATTTTGTTTACTTAGAAGAAATACATAGTTTTTTTTTATTAACTAATTATACTTTTAGACACAGTCTTTTCTGAAATATTCATTTGGTTTTGGATAATTAGACTGCAACAATAATACAATTTTCCACATAATTTTATTTTTTCTATCATCTGCAGATGAGAATATCATAATCATCGATTAAGTAAATATACGCACTACTTAGTGCTGGTTTCATGAAGTTGTTTTAATTTGCTATTGTAAATATAATAAAATTTAATTGCTTGTGTTATTCAACTATACTTGGGTTATAATGTTCCGCTATATAAAATATTAGTTTTCAAGCGCATTCAGGAAGACAAACAGATTTTATTATAATATCTGAAGCAAACTCCTAATAAGAAATTTTCAAGATAACTACGTTTAAAAAAGCTTCAATTGTATTTTTGTAGGATATTCATATTGAACTCAGAATTTTCCCGTATAGATGACAAGGAATCGTTGTTCGTTTTTATAGAACTGTTTACATCTAATTTCATACAACCTGGTACAAACTTGAAACATATTTCGTGATAGAAAATTACATTAATTTTTCATACATATTTATAACTTCATAGCACACACACACATGCACCTTTTTATTAAGCATAATTTCTCGAAGTTAGAAACATGAAAAATCGCATATTTTCATTTGAATGCATAAGGGCATCCCAAATGAAAAGTGAGCACATGTGATTGCATCTGCATGTGTTCAACTGCAGCAGCGGCATTAAAGATAAATATAAAATGTTGTAGGAGGTGTACACCACATATTAATGATAGGTGCATGCAGTAGAGAAAATTTCTCGAAAGTAAAGCTTCACTTACATGCATGTGTTTAAATTTAAACTATTAATATGGTTTTCTGACTACAGAAGGTCAGCGTAATGGCTGCAGTCTATGGCGATCACTGCTGAGGTCAAACTTCTGTGAACAATACTTGTAAAAGTTGAAGATATTAAATTATCTATATTGCGTAACATTAAAAAAACTATCATTCAATTTAAGCTTGTTTCTATTTTCATTTAAGTTTTTAAGTAAATATTGTATATTTTAAATTTTTATTCAGTTAGATATAAGGAATACTTATATTTAAAACATAGAAGAAATTTAGGCTAAAAGTAGATTAAAGCATATTGATTAAATCAAATCATTTTTATTTGAATAAAAAAGTTATTTGCTTTTATAATCCAAAATCCCCAAAAAATTTAAATATATGCCATATTTAATTCATATATCGTAAGTGTTTCAAGTAATGTAATTTAATTATGTTTACAAAGTATTGAAGATGAAAAGTTTTGAATTAATTATGAAAATTTTAGCTTTTAGGTGCAGTATATTTTTCTTGATTTTTTCAGTAAAAATTAATTGTAGTGAAATATGTGTGGATCGAAACAAAAATATGAAAATGCATTTTGAATGAAATAAACATTAATATATGCTTCGAATTGAATAAATATAAATTGCAGTGATTGCATGAAAACCACAATCTTATTTAACACCTATAGCTATATGGTACTCCGATATTAACCCAATATGGAATGCCCCAAATATGCGTTTTCAGAATTGCTTCAAACTGAATTTTTAGACTTATTTGAGCATTACTAACATAATAAATGTGATTTAAAAATAATATTTATTTTTATATGAGTTACAAAATGTTGCTTTTTCGCTAAGTTGGTTCAAACTGGTATAATATTTATCAATTTGAAATATGAAAGTCTTTGAAATATTTTGCATGTAGAGGTTACATGATGGGACTGACTCAGAGAATACTGATGGCTATAATTACTTATGACACATAGCAATTGTTTCACTTTAGAAATGGGTACACTTTTTCACGGTTTTTATGTCACAGTATGGTATAAATGATCTTTTCGAGCAAAGTATAAAGTAGGTACACTTATATGTGCTTGAATATTTTCAGGTGTTGTCATCAAAGAAGTGACGGTAGATCTCTAAAAGTATAATATACTACTTTCACAAGACATTGTGATAATCCCCCTCTAGGGTGGTTATCTCTTTGAGTATCAGCGTGAGCTAGAGGCGTAGAATTAGAAGGAAACATTATCTTTATATGGCTGTATCAAGATATTCAAATTAAAGCTTTAACAAATTAGGTTATAATCGTTTATGTGAGAGAGAATCTACGATGGTAAAACACACCACACACAATATATTTATAATAACGACTTAACCTAACTCGGATCACTATCAATAACTAAATTGCTCCTACACTCAATTCTAATACAATCACTGAACCTAATATTTAAATAATTAATCCTACCTTGTTGTAGTATAAGTAAACGATCACAGTTTTAGATGAGGTATTGCGATAATCCATGTGCAATGGTATGTACCATGATTAATGCATCGCTATCACAACTAATTACTATTCTTCGCCACGTAACGTTATCTAAAACTTCTTCAATCTAGAATCACGGACAGTTTACATTCTTCTAATTGCCATCAGTTGCCGCAAATTGCCATCGCTTTTACTCTAACTTCTTATATTTAAAAGGTTCTTAATTTGCATCTTTCCTTCACACATCACTTCTTGGATTTGGTTGGAAAATAGTTGCCATTAATTCTGGCCCCAAAGAACCCAAAGGACATGTTAAAGAAAAGACGCGTGAGCCCGTCACACCATTATGCCTCTGTGCAAGTGACATACATTTGCCTTTACAATTCGTATAAAAATATAAAACCATTATTAATTTTACCTTATATTTATTATGTACATTGTGCTAGAAAATTATCTAATGGATCTACTCCTCTAATGTGTTTATTACAATCTGTAATTAGTTTTGTTTGTTTTATAATAATATGCGTTTTTTTCTACATTCAAGTACCTTTACGTGGTAGTAATAAGTTTAACTGTTTTCCAGTTGCAAGCATTGCCATTCCACCATACGACACAAATTTACTTCTTTCTATCAAAAGCTGAATCATATGTTCCTCTTGGTTCTCTTTTAGTTTTTTTGGAGAATTCCCGGTGAAATTGACTGTCCATTATCTTCCGTAGATGATGATTCTGAAATATTACCATCATTTTTCCTGTGGAAAAACTGTAGGGCTTCTTTCAATAGTAAACAGCATATTTTCCCATGTGTAAATTTATCAGAAATAAAAACAAAACCTATACTTAAAGTACAAAACGAATTGTTGTGCATAAGAAAACCACATAAAAGATGATAGCTGGGTATTATGGAATATTTGGATATGAAGTTATACCAAGGTTTTAAGCGCATTTTGCGCAAAAGGTATCATTATTATTTTGTATATTAAAGCATTGTGTTTCAAAACTTTTGTGAAAATATTAGGTTAAAATTAAGCTCAATAAACTGTCATCTTAACAAATGCAATCAATATTATGCAAAAATATATTTTGAATTAAAAATATTATTCGCAGTCATATTTGATTAAAATAGTGTTTTAATGTAGAACATACTTTGGAAAATAACATATTGAAAAATTAGAGCTTTAGGGGAATCATAAGTTTTTGTTCAATGACTTCACAATTTTTAAATGTGTTTTCAGACTTTCAATTTTGAAGCTACAAGTGTTTCTAATCCTGAAGGATTTTTTACTGTTAAAGATAGAGCCTTGAAATGTTTTGCATATACTCCTAAACGTATGCTCTATAAAGTTAGTATTGGTTTAGGGCTATGAGATTTTTAGTTATTTTTCTAAAACAATGCTAAATTTAATATTTTAAAACTTTACGTGTTTTCTCCAGGTTTATCTAGAAAAATAGTTATTAAAAATCAACTAGTCATTAGATTTCAAATCCGTACTACTTTCGTTTGCAATAATTTAAGAAACATAAATAACTTAAAATGACTAAAAAATTTAAAAATTGAGTAATTTATGAGAGTTTGAAAAAACTTCGAAAATTCCTAGTTTTTAAAATTGCAAATTAATGGCTGGTCAAACCGACTTTTTACTCACAAAATAAGCTTAATAATATAATCTTAATATAAAACATAAATTATTTTGCCGTATCTGTCTCCAATGTTTTCTGAAAAAGGCTACAGTGTAGTCCTAAAAAGTAGAATGAACTGGAATAGAAACAAAGCATAATTGTTCTGTAATTTGGACATTTTTCTGTCGTCTAGACCAGCACATATCAGCAAACTTTTTCAAATATCCTGTCAACAGAAATGTCTTTAGCAGTTAAGATTTTATTGTTCTACACTCGCTGATTCTAGATCTCAAGCCAAGTATTAACAAATGACCATTTTCCACATTCGTCTACAAGCTCTGATTCACATATGCCCTGTTTTTTCAAGAGCCCTGATATGGTTATCCCTGATACGCTTAAGTGAACTAATTATGTCCTTCCTTTAGATGTATCACAACCTTCTCCATAATCGCAGAAAAATATACGGAAATAAAAACTGGATCTTCTTCTACAATAAGTTATTCCTCATATAAAAAAAAATGTTAGAGGTAAACTGAAAGAAAAGGACAAAATGAAGGAACCAGATGCTTCAAAACAACATATGAACAGACAAAAACCCTTCGTTAAGATATGAAACCTAAACCTAAACTTAGACCTAAACTTATTAGACATGATTCCAGTGTTAGCTGCAAGGAAGCTTTCAATTCTGATACCTCATTTTTAACACGGAAGAAGCAGAAATGTGTAAAAGTCAGAAGATGGATACGCTAAATGTATCTTGTGTAATGGGAAATTATTCAGAGATCAACGAGAAGAAATTTGGGTTCATTGCTTGAAATGCTTTTTGTGGGTTCACCTTGATTTAACAGAAACAGAGAAGGATAACTCTTGGGATTCTTGTAGATAGACTTGAAACAGAAATGATATTTACGTATTGTTAAAAATATATGGCTTTTACATTTAAAAATAACTGAGTTTTATGAAGTTTTATTTAGTTTTCCAATGGTTTCCTGTTGCATATAACCCTATTTTATTTTTAACACCATACCTTTATAATTTTTCTAAAAAAATAATTTTTATAACAACAAAATGTACATTATTTCTTTGACAATTAAAAAATCCTCACAATGATTTTAGAGATTTTTATCAAAAACCTATTAAATATATTTTTAAAAATGTATTTTTTTTATAAAACCGGACTCTTATCTACTCATTAGATTAATATCGCGTTTTTGCAACATTATTAAAAAATGAATTCATACGCATTAAGAAGGCAATTATTGTTAAAAAGTAATGAATATACTTACATTTTTTTTTTCAAAAATAATACATTAGAAACGTTTTCTTGTCGCTTTAAATAAATATTTTGTATTAACTAAAGTAAAATGGTGTTTTGTAAATAATTAATCAAAAAAAGAAATTTGAAAATCTTATCCATAGGGAAAAGGAGTTAAAACAGTATTACACTAAAAAAAGCCTATGTATTGCCGGCTAAACGGAAGAAAAAGAAACTTGTATGATACGGACAAGACGTAGAAATAATTTCCTAAGAAAATATTCATAGCATAAATACACAGCTCACTAACATCACCCCCATGCAAATATATACTCAGAGAAGCATTGACATCGGGAGGGAAAGGAGAAATTTCCACGAGGAAAAAATTTGCACTCGAAAAAAGCTCATGCAACGCTAGGCTAAGCGGAAGAGAGACAAACCTTTCTCAAGAAGCAAAAAAGTGAAACGAATTTCAAAAACGGGAATTTTAATGATATTAATATAGGAATCACGCTCACACCACGAAGAGATGACACCAAGAAGTGAAGAAGAATTTTCAATGGGCAAAATGTAATTCACTCGAAATAGCCCATAGAGCGCCGAGCCATGTAGCTCAGTGTTTCTCAAACTTTCAATACTGGCGACCCAATTTTCAATCATAGTTTTTGTCTAGCCCCCTGTACAACAATAATGTATTTACTGCAATAAAAATGCACTTTCAGAGAGAGACGTTTAAATTACTATACGATCTGAATTATAAACCGTACAAATTAATACGATAAGTATATTAAATTTTGTATATGTGTAACTTTTAAGTAGTATATATTTTAATAATTTTTTTTTTACTTAAAATATATATTACTTATTATTAAGTTATTGTTTTTCTAATTTTTAAATTCAAACAGATCGCAAAATGATATATTTAATTTAAGATTTATTTCCTTCAGCATCCATTTCTCATTGACAAATACCATTAGAAAAATAGTCTAGTATCATATCCATCACATCTGGCTTTATCGGGTACGTTTGCAAGAGTCTGGGCAACCTATCGGACGTTTGCGCAAAACGTGTAAAAATGCTTTTCCTCGTACAATTCCAGTCAGTTTGGGTCGAATTGACACTTCTATAGCTACCAAATTTAGCTTGAATGTACATTTTTTAATTTGCACGTTAATTGTAATTCACGGTAATTAAGTATTTACGGCAGAAGATTGTAACAAAATCATACATACATTTTTAAGTCGTAAGCAAACATTCGACGATAATAATGGATCAACAAGTACACAGACGAGCATGGATGCGAAAATTAAATCAAGGCAATATTCTCAAAAATACTTAAATTTTGGATTTACCACTACTGAAGTAAATGATAGGAAAAAATGTGTTATGTGTTAAAACTTACAAATATGAAGACCAACATGTGAAAGTTGTTTTTAAGACCATGTGACCATGTGAAATCATTTAGCCATGTTGGCAAATAATTTTAAAAAGTATTTTTTGGATAAGGACAACTTGGTAACGAGTTACGAGTGGATTAGGATCCTATTTTAAGACACTCCAAAAGGGCTCTCAACCTCCAAAGAAATTTTCACAGTTTTCACATCCAGAGAGAGTGAAAAATTAAAACGCAATTTTTTTGTAATCGTTGAATTTTGGGTAGAGGTGGATGATGAATTTTCTCTACTGAAAACAAAAGCACTTAGTATAACATTACCATTTTCAACATCCTACCTTTATTGAACCGGATTTTCTGTGGTGGCTGCTTTGAAGTCAAAATATAGATCTCAGCTAAATATAGAAAAATAACCAAGAATGTCAAGTTTGATATTAAACCTTCTTTTGAAAAACTTTGCTCTACAAGACAAGCCCATGGAAGTCCCTAATAATTATTAGACTTGTTCTTAATTTAGTATTAAGAAATTATTTATAAAAAACCTTCTTCAGTACTGATACCTTAAACATATACTGGCTGAAACATTGGCTTTTCGCACGAATTAATTTTTTGAAAAAATAAAACATTATTCTTGATATAATAGCTGAGATGTAAGGAGAGTAAAAGTGCGTGCACGACATTGTATACAAAAATGTAAAATGATTTGTTTAGATAAATGATATAATTTTAAATAACTGTTTAAAAGAACTGTGATTTTAAATTTCACCGAATTATAGCATTTAGAGTTAATATTAAGTAATTTTAAAAGAATATAAAATCACGATGAAGAATAATTGTGTTACTTTTAATTATTTAAAGCGAGAAGACTTCAAAATGTTTTAACTCGGGAGCAGACGCACACTCGATACTAACGCTAATGGTAGTGCGGGGGGACTCAAACACCCTCAAACTTTTGTTTATAATTATTTTTACTGTACACGATACAAATCGAAAACCAGTGAATAATTTAATTAAGAAAAAGTATACTTACAGTCTTTCAAGGACTATTCAATTTTGCTTTGATGATTTGAGATAAACTCCAATAAAACTGAACTAAAATGATTCAAAAGTGCAAGACTTTAATAAAGGACGCAAATAACTAATATTCCAGAAACTAATATTACAGAAACGTTATTTGACAGCAAAACTGTCATATTTTGTTCAGGTTATTGCAGTTTTAATGAGTTTTAATGATCGAGTGAGTGAATATTAACGTCGCACTGTTCAGCAACACGAGGGCTTTTGGAGACGGACCTCGTAATTTTGAACCATGGTCAAGTGACGAGGACGATACTTGAGCTGTCCTATTTTAACTACCACTACATTCCAACAAGAGGACGTTTGAGCTCTCGACAGATTTAACGTGCATCTCTACCCTACACCGCGGGTTTTGAGTGGTACTGGGATCTAACTCGTGACACCTTTGGGGATCAACAAATAGCAAGTTGAACTTTTTCTTTCTTGTGTCTTTTTGACAAGGTGAACTGAACCTTGTGGTACACTTATGGCTTCATATTTTAAGTTGATGGTTTTCTTTAGGAAGTATTTGAAAATTTGCATTTCGTTTCGTGTTCATCTCGTTTCTCAATAATAGATAATATGCATTATTTCAGCAGGTTTAGTTTGCTTGATCAGATTCAACTTCCTTCAATAGAGATCACAGATGCCGCACTTAACCACTCCCGGGATAAAAAGGGATGATCTATAAAAGGATTTTGACGTTTTTTACTATGCTTTATATGTTTGAAAGAACTCATAAAAATATAAATCTTGGCCAAACAATCCTTCAAATCAATCAATTATTTTTCCAAATATAGTAAAACCCTTTATTATTTCCAATTTCCCTAAGCGAAAAACAAACACAAAAAGATGGGACGGAACTAATGTAGAACTAACCATACCAGTAAGTTTGAAGGTCAATTAAATTATCAGCAAATGTATTATGCAGCCTGGCTGAAAAGTGAATCATGACTTCCTTTTCTTTTTCTACAACTAATGTACAGTATTTCCATAATAATAATTACGGTGATGAATTGTTTATCTTCTTAGAACTTTTCTCAAGGTCTGGGTTTCGTTTTTAATTTTAACGAGTAATATTTAATGCTAAAACATAATAAAAAAATCTCTCATTGAGGAAATACAGCAAATTAAACAAAATTTTTTTCTTTAGTTTGATTTTGGGATCAAAGATAGCTATTTGATGAAGGAAAACGCCAGATGATAAATATAAATTATATCAGTGTTGTGTATTTTTTTATTATGGACGAAAGTATTTTGTTTTACTTATCCTTCCAGTTATTTTTTGTAAAAAAATCTTTAACTTTTCTATTTGCTCGCGACCCCAGGGTGGCATGCCCCACACTTTGAGAAACACTGATGTAGCTAGCTATTTTTTAAAACTTTTTTTAGCAAATTGGTGCATTTTCTATATTACCTAATACCACCAAGTGAAGTTGAAACGGAATATTGCACTAATTCTTTAAAAAGAATTGATGGAACTTTGTAATTTAAAAAAAAAATTGTTATTGTGGTTTTTTTTCAAACATAAAGCGTTTTCTTTAAAAGAAAATGTTTTCCATTTCGGGGAGCAGTGAAAAGGCAAGGAAAAGAGTCACTAAATGTCAGTGATCAATAATTGTGGTAAAGAAACCACAGAATTCGCAAGTACTTTAGATAAGGATGAAATGTTTTTATTAATTTCTATTTTTTTCTTTTGAATCTATTTTTATGCAGTGAATGTACATTTCAGTCGCGTAACGTACACCTCCACTTCCGGGGGTGCAGGACTCTAGAGGCCCAAGACCTGACTTACGCTAAATACTTTTTTACTCAATTTATAAAATATTAAAGGCAAAACCTGACATTCAGGTGGAGGGGATCCTAACATTATCCGTTACGCCACTAGTAAATAGATAGAAAACAATCCAACAGCTCCAAAGCCATTGAAATTCATACACCGCATAAAAAATATCGCACATAAAAAATTGCACAGAAAGGAAATCGCATAAAAAATACTGCACAAAAAGAGGTTCGACTAGAATTATTTGAAAAATGTCACTTATTTTCCTTTGATCTATGTGTGAAATTCTTAGTAATTGATAGCAAAATCAATTTAAGTATAAAAAATAAAACTAAAATTTCAGTTAAACTGAAAAAATAACTCGAAAAACGTTAAAAAGATATAGAACTTATTGTAGCGCTTTCATAACACGATTCCTAAAGGAGTTAGCATTTAAAACACTAATAACATTATGAGCTATCAAGTTGACACCATCAAGCATACACCCCAAATCACCCAATCAAAAATAATTTTGTTTAGCCCATATAATAAAAAGTTTTCTCACAACAAATTTTGCATATATTGAAATATAATTGTTAAATTTAGGTAATATGTATTTCGGGTCCTTTTCACTACGTGTCTTATTTTCTTGTTTTAAGGAAATCAACCGCATTTTAAAATGAATGTATGAAGATTTAAAATATAATGTGTAAATAAAGGTATCACTAGGGCTGTAAGAATAGCATAATAAATCATTCTTTATTGATCTTACATAATTGAAAACTGGGACAAACTAAAAAATTCATTTTCAATTTACTCAAACAACTGCAGAAAAGAAGTTTTTTTTCTTCCATTAAAACTAAATTTTGAAAACATAATGCTTAAATAAATTGTTTTATATGTCATAAAGACCCAGTGATCGTAAAATTAATGACTATACTTGGTTATAAAGTAACAAAGACAATCATTTTTGTTTAATGGATTATTAATCATCATTAAAAGTTCATAATTCAAGTATTACATCAAATTATTATTTTTTTTCCTTGAAAACTGTTAGACGTAAAAGCTTTTTCAGATCATGGAATAAGCAAGAGAAATAGGAAATTAAATTTTATTTTGATATTAAACGTTTTCGAAGAAAGAAAGACGAGAAAAAAAGTACAAATACTGATTAATGACGAAAGGTTAAAATTTAAAGTTCACTCAACTGATTAACTAAATTCCAAACCTTAAATTCAGTAAATATCATTTATATACAGTAAAAAAATAATTCAATGTGCGATAAATAAACATTTTACTCAACTCCATGCGTGTGAATAATGATGCATTTGTGTTTTGAATAAATAACCCATGGTGACTCGACATTTCAATCTTTAAAAATCGCAGAGAAAAAATAGTTTAGCTAAAATAAAAGAAACAAAAAGTTTACAGTTAAATTTTAAAATATATTATGTTGTTTTACAAAGTACTGGTCTATAGAATCGTTTTTAATTTGTTAAAAAAATAAATGAAGGATGTTAGAGAAAATGTATCCTAAAATTTTAAAAATGATAAGCAGACGATCTTCCAAATTAAATTTTAATGCAGAAACTTCCCTTCTTTAATCCACTGGAAATTATCTACAAATGTAATAACATGAGTTTCTTGAAATTCATATAATCTCTTCTTGAATTCACAAAGAAAAATTGACAAATGGTGAAAGGAATAAACGATGTATATATCTGTTGTTATATCTGTCTCACATTGGTTGTCAGTAAAACTTTTAAAGATTTCATTAAATATGTTTCTTATTTATTTACTAAATGATTTTACTTATAGATACATACATATCATTAGTACGTGTGTGTTTTTGTGTATGAGAGGAATAACTAAAAAAATCCTAAGAATACTTATTTTTAGGTTTTAAGATCATGCGCTCTTCAAATATAAGTGTGTCTATACTATGCACAAAAACGAGACTAAACTGATTTATTCAAAGAGTTATTCCAGCAGGGTTCATATAAATATAAAATTCATGAATTATTAATTTCTTTACTAAATATACATAATTCTTTTCATAGTATTATAAGGTAATATTATGCAATATTGTGCCAACTTTGAAATCTTATTGTAAAGTTCTTTTCTGAACCTATTTCCTTCATACTAGATATACTTTCCTTGTTTAAAAATGTTTTGCATTAAAACAAGGACAAATTCATTTGCAGGGGGAAAAAACGAGTCTTACAATAGTATCATACAATGTGTAACATCTGACATGTTATCGTAGTAAATACGCAAAAGTAACTTATATTCTGAAAAGAAATGAATCGGAAATGATCGGAAATAGTTTTCGGTCGAATAATTATATATTTAATGACTATTTAATTTAACTAAAAAAGGAATAATGCGTTTTTTTATCAAAAATAATTATTCTTGTTCAATTTGGGAAAGAGCGGATACAATAGACATATACTTGTGATTTTAAAAACCATTGGAAATTAGCGTCAATAACAGAACCACTGTTAGTTGTCGAATCAATTTGATTTGTGTTCATTTCGAGCTTGAGTTTATAATTCAAAAAATCAATTAGTGGCACAGCTTTTGGCAAGCTGAAGTTAAAGTTAAAATCACGACACAAAATCATGGGAAGACAGTGATAGTTTTTTTTTAAAAAGAGCAGAACCACCTTCGGTATATGGTAAAAGAACAAAATACATGAAATCTTTAATTTTTTTAACCGTTTGGTTCGAAGAAAAGTATACGGCCACCAAAGGCACGTTTGTACATTTTCAAATAAACATTCTGCCGCATTTATGTCACCAAATATTATGACTAACAATACCCAGTCCTCTCGTTTGACGATAAGTAATGGACATATGAGGAGTCACAACATGTGAGTTTTTCTGTTTGCGATAGATCGCAACACCGGCCGATGTGTGAGCCGGTTGATTAAATTGTATGCAGTAATCGAGGTTAGGTATCGAGAAACACTTTCCTCATTATCTAACCACGTCTCTGATAACTTGAGTAACGTACAGTTTTGTGAAATAACGTCGTCGAAATCTGTTTGGTGTGCTAGCAGAGTTTCTATAACCGTTGGAACCGAAAACATACTAATGTGCAACTAAGAAAATTATGAGCCGTATAACGATGGTCTAAAAATTAAAAACGTTATATTAACTATTATTTAAATGATTTGCATCAGTTCAAGCCGTAAGTTTATGTGGGATTAAATTTATCGCTGGGCTGTATTTTGACAGTATTTTGTAAGTTTCGCGTCTATTTTGCTTTAATCATCATGGCGAAAAGAGTATTTATTTTAATAAAATAAAAAATTTCTTCAAAATTCCCATTTTTTTAATATAACTAAAATTTGTGTACTGTATATTCAGATATTATCATTGACAGAAATTTGCAAATATTTGATTGCATTAAAAATTTTGCAAACTGTTTTAAATGAAATTAGGCGTAGCAGAGTCAAATACGCCTATGCGGGCCTGGCGAAACGTTTTTTTCTCCTTTCGCCGGTCCTGAAGAGGCTATGATGGCAGGCATCCAGTGGTCTACATATTTTTGACTGTGAACTACAGAAAATACCATTTATCATGTTGTCAAGAGCACTTTTCTGGGACAGACGATTATTGGAGTTAGGTTCTCTTCAGTGATAAGACGTGATTCGGTTAGGAAAGGACTTTAGATGTGTTTTCATGTGGAGAAAATACGGGAGACAATATCGGTCATCTATCAATGTCAAAAAAAACTACCATGATAGAGGAGGTCTAATAGTCTATACAGCATCATGATAGACTGGTATACTGACCCTCATGCGTTCAATAGAGGTTCTCGGTTAATTCAACGATTACGGGACGATATCATTGTACCCTTTATCAGACTTTTCAGTCATCATATGGACCGAATTGCATATTAATGAACAATAAGGCATGCTCAAACAAACATCTGTTCATGGACGAATATTTCTAGCCGTAGAATATAAACTGATTGAAATGGCATGTGATATCCCCTGACCTTAATCAAATTGATCACGTATTATCGACACTTAATCCGCATCGATAATGTTTCCTGGACACTCCAATTGCATCTTGAATACCAGCTCCGATGACCGTCGATGAGCTCAAGGGTGCCATCGTGCAGGAGTGGGTGCGGTTGCTACAGCGGGTGTTAAGGACCTTGGTAAATAGTACGAAACCGTGAAGCAAGGGTTGTGTAGATGTTAGAGGGGATCCTACTTCCTATTAGAGTTTTTTTGTAACAGGATGTAGGTCAGCTGCTGTGATTTACAAGAGACCAACTTCCTTAGTTAGGGTGCAAGTTGTGCCCATTTTTGTTTTTCCAAATATTGACTATACATCGGATGGTATTTGGTTCTCAAGTTTGGTTTAGTCTATTTTGTTTCCTTTGCATTGCAAAAAAAATCTCTTCAGTTGTTTTTACTAGTGTTTTAAGCTAAATTATTTCAAATATAGATGTCTGTGTATGTATTTATTTGCTAAAAATAGAATACAAAACATAATACTCAGAATTACGCTTCAGTTGCCCCAAACGCTTTGAAATATTACAGTTAATATATGAAAATAAATGAAAATTAAACTATTGATTTCCTAGGTTCTTAATAATTCAACAGAAAATAGAGGAATAGCGTATTATGTGTTATTAACCGAAAAAAAGTCAAAAAACAAGTTCAAAAAGAAAATTTATTTCAATCAGGAAAAGAGAAATAAGAATGTATTCGTAAAGTTCCGTGTTTCCAAAAGTTCATCTAAAAAGTAGTTAAAGAAGTCGGAAGGAGAAAATTCGAAAGGAATTCAGGAAAAACTTCCTGAAACACAGTTTTCAAGGGTTCCACTCACTGAAATGAAGTTTAAAAAGTAGCACTGCATTTGTGTTAATTTCTTCTAAGAAAATAAAAAAAAGTATTTGGAAAAGAGCTTGTTGTTGTTGTTGCAGCAAATGCCACCTGCCTGACGTAGTCTTATCTCTCGAGACCCACCCTCTAGGGGAAGAGGTAACTTAATTATACAACGGTTAAAATAGTGAAAATAACAACAACTAAAAAGAAAAAAAATCATTTTAATATATGTCAAGGTATAAAAATTACAAAATATTTAATCCATTTTTGTAAAAATTATTTAATGTTTTTAACTATATTAAACAAGAAAAATACTCATTTTTTAAATATCAGTTTAAATAAAGTACATAATTAAAATACAAATTTTACTTTTATATTACAAGGAATATGTTTATTAAAGAGGGTTTTTTTTCAAAGCATAGAAAGTATGTAAATTCTGAGAAATGCAGAACCATTGCCTCTTTTATTGATTTGCCTACTTTAAAATTCCTTCAAAATAGTATTTATTAATAACTAGCTATTACTCGTGCGCCTCGTTGGGTATTTCTCATGATGTTTTATGTTTATATATATATATATATATATATATATATATATATATATATATATATATATATATATATATATATATATATATATATATATATATATATATATATATATTTATTTAATATATAATATATGTATCGAAAATTGTATCGAAAAATATTTTTTATAAATCTTGATTTAAAAATGACAGAACTTTCTAATAGCAATTTCTAAAATCGAAGTGTAATTTTTATTTACTCTCTCGTAGCCGCCTTGCAGGTGAATTTCTGCAAAGCCCATTATTAGTGAATTTCTACTCAATAAAATAAAAGTGTATGCCAGATTTTTACTTTGAATCTAATAGATCAAAAACGCAGTTTTTTTTATCAATAAGCTCCAGTAACCATCTTTGAGATTCTTTTTCTGTAAGATCCGTACAACAAACCTGTTCAGTTAAACAACAGAGGCATACATACCAATTTTTGTTACTGTAGATCAAGTAGTTCGAAAAAGGGGACTTTTTTATCAATACGCCACCAAACACTACTCCATAGGAGTCGACTTCTGTGAAATCCTTCTTAGCGAATTTCAATTCAACAAAATTAACATGAACACTTATTTTCGTTATAATTTTTTTTATAAATGAGTCCCATTATCTGTTTGACCTCCCCTGCCTCCAATAGGAGTCAATTTTATATCTCATCCGTTCTTAGAGGGTCTATAACCTCTCCCACTCTCTCTCAACTCACACAAAAAACATGCTTGCAAGATTTTAAGTGTGTACGTCTAAAAGCTCAAAAATGGTAATATCTATCTCCAACGCCCCTTAAGCCCTTGTAAGGACCTTTCGGATTGATTCTCAAAGCACTTTTTGCAGTGGATTTTTATTTCATGAAAGGAACGGACCTACCAAATTTCTAGCATAAACGTCTAATAATTCAATAACGGGAATAAATATATATCTAATACTGTTTAAGGCATTTGCTAAGCTCCTTGGAGTTCAATATTTTTAAATCCCTTTTTGTATCCGACTTCTAATTCTTGAAAGATCATGTCCACCAAAAATTTCAAGTTAGCAGGTATAATACTTCAAAAACGGAAATATATCCAATATTGTTGTTTTTCTAACAACCCCTTTAATACCCTACTTTTTTCGTAACGTCCTTTTAAAATTAATTCGTGCAGCCAAAATACACCTTTTGCTCCTTAAAAATTTATGTAAACTATAAGGGTTAATTTTAATTTATGCAACTTGTGAAATGTTCATAGTTAACCATTTCCGGCGTTAATTTTATTAACTCAGATACCTTCGCAGGCATGCACCCGACCACTTGCACCTCAGCGTTCCTGGCCCTCATGGATTGTTGTGCCACTGAGTTTGAGTCTTAAGTTTGAGGCTCACTTTAGCAATGGCATTTTAAACATTTTTTTCTTTCAATTACGGAAAAAGTTTGATTTTTATATGTATTTGAGACATGTAAAAATTTGTCAAATTACATGTTTTTACATTTTTATTACTAACCACATATGTACAATGCGTTTATAAATATAAAAAATAGCATTCAGCTACAGTTTTTAAATGCGTCAGGATACTTACATATTATGAATATTTGACTGCATATTTATTTATATTGAATAGAATGTAACACTTCATAATACTATATACAAATATTTATAAACCTAAGTATAACAAGAGTCAGAACAGTAAGAAATATTAAACAAAGTGGTACAATTGCTAACTCTTGGCCTTAGGAACCAAGAATACTGGTTTAAATATACTTTCAATAGCAAGATGGTCAATCGGCCACATGTGTTCTACCCCATTAAAGCTAAATATTGAATTTGTGTTAGTCCATCACAAATAGTGATTAGTAAAACTAGAAGCACACAAAATACATTCGAAAAATATTCAGTTAACATAAAAATATCAAATTGACAGACTTGTTCTGTTTTGCGTTCAGACAAAAACAAAATTTATTGAGAGTGTCTTTCTGGATATACTGTATAATTAATCTAGATGATGACTGGATCTGTAATCCTGTTACTTTAGGAAGAAAAATTGTTCATGTTGACGAAATAAACTCCCAGATTCTGTGGTGTTGCCAGGTGATCTAATGCATTTTAAATCAATCGACACTATTGTTGATGAAAATGAAACTAAAATTTTTGATTTCCCTAGATGTATAGGGTTAGGCTGAAGATTGTTGTTCTGCTGTCTAACTTAAATCCCCACCTAGATTATCTAACTGTACACGTTTGGTCATCAAAAGAATTATTGGTAATCTTCCCGAAGCAACAATTTGGATTTTATATTTTAAAGGGTTGTCCTGTTACGACATATTCCACTGATACCGGCAGAATCTCCAATATCGTTCAAAAGTCTGAAATTCCCAATTCGTTTGGATTTTGCGATGCTCATAAATATATATTCAAATTCAAACAATGTCCATTTGGTGCTTGGCTATATGTGACGGTCTTCTCGATGACTGGTCTGTCAAAGTTGTCCTGAGCCTGGTCTTCATGTAAATGCCATTTCTTGGATACAATGGTCCCAAAACCTCCTCACAACACAAACAGAGCAGCCACCTCAGCTTCCCGTCGGCGTTAAGTAGTCGGAATCGAGAGTCATCACTCCATGCTACCTGTTCCCAGTCTTCTATACTCCGGTGTATGAGCTATCTTGCCCAGGCAAGACGTGTAATCCGATAGCGAGCACTGAACGATGGTACTTTCGTAGGTCTACGGCTTCCGAAACTCATACTGTGAAACGAGCATTGTACAGTCAATTTATTGATTGTACGACTGACAGCGTCATTCAACTGGGTGGTAATTTGAGTAAATGTTTGGGTTCGCTGGCTACGTGCAATACACATGAGTTGTTTCTCATCACGCACTGCCAAGGCTAAATGTCCTTTGCAGTCATCACTCGTTTTTTGGTCCACCATCCATATATTATTGGTATACTCTTGATACTGTCGACATTGAAATTCCCAGCTTTCTGATGACTTCGGAAATTGAAATGGCCCATGCGTCACGCAGCTACGATTTATCCGCGATTGAAGGAGTCTGAATCAGACAGTTTACCCATACTGGAAATTCCAACGATTAATTCAAAACAACCGCAGTACGAGCTATATATGCCGTTACCAAAAGCCCCCTCACTTGCATCTAAATGATGTACACAGCTACATAATTTTCATAGCCATTACTTTCCCTAATTCAGTGTATATAGACATATGATCGACGCTTTATTCAATAACAAACTGATAATTTAAATCACTTTTTTTAAAGATTATTTGTTTAATTTTTTAAGAATCCTAACAGTGTGTTTTATAAGAATTTCTTTCAAATATTTAGCATTGAATATTTTAATTAAGTAAATTTCATTAAAAAAACAATTGTTACATTAAAATGTAAGCCTTATATATCTAGGAATCAGGCACATAAATTCAAATTGTAAATTACAAAAAAATACAGAAGTATTGAAATGTTTTCGTTGTTGTAAGATAGTTTAGAAAACAAAAACTATAAATAAGCAGACACTTATAAAAGTTATTTCACTAAGAAAAATTTTCAGATATTTTTTAATTAAAATAAAGAAGAGAAATTGCTACTTAAATAATAATCTTCGAATAATAAACAGAAACATTCTATAAACTACACACAAAAATATTTAAAGAAAAAATACCTTAAGAAACGAATCGTTCTTCAAATTAAGTAATGTATTTGATTTAAGCTTTAAATTCACAAAAGAAAGTTTGCGTTTCAATATACTCTTTTAATTGTGACACCAAACTATTTAAAAATATGTGCCTTGATTTTATTCTTAATGTTTGCATTCCAAAACAATCTATAAATTTTGATTTTACTAGTTTTTATTAATTTTAAATCCAATTTCTTATGTATGTTTTATTTTAAAGTTTGGAAAACTGTTTTTTACAAAAGAAGGAAGTGAATGCAAGTTTTGCAATTTCCATCACAGGCATTTCAAGTTTTTCGTAAGCAGTTCTTTGATCAGTTGTAAAAACAAGGAAGCATTCTAACATTCATATAAATGAAAATCTTATTCCTATGTAACTATAATAAAAATATAATAAAATATCACAAATTAAATACCCTAAATTATGAAAAAGATTCCCTTATATTATTCTAAATATTTAAATGAAGTACAATAACTCGTAATTCTTTTGCAATAAATAAAATTTCGATTATAAATATGAATTGAGTTTTCAAAAATGTTTTACTTCACGGTTTCTGCTTTAATTTATTTTATTATAGTTTATTTATTTATTATTTATTTTTTTACAAAGTCTAAACATTTAAAATGTCGATATTGTCAATGATAGTAAATGTGAAATGTTCATAGCTAAAAGCTAGAGCCGAATTAATAATCATTTATTCTTATAATTAAATAAGGTTTCAACTTTTGCTACAGTGTTAGCATTTGCAGTGCATTTACTTAATATTTTAGCATTACCTTAAAATATTAAGAATAATCTTGGTTTAAGTTCAATTTTTCAGATTTATTCTTAATGAAATATTCTTGGAGAAAGCAATTTAGAAAACAGTCTGATGATATAGAAAATAAAAAACGTTAAAATATTGCACTCTTTGATTGCATTTAAACATTTAAAATAGAGTAATTAACAGAGAAGAAAAAATTAAAAATGATACAAAAAATAGAATATGTTTTAACGGAAGTTACTTAGAGAAATTACTATATAGTTCCAGCATTAAATTTTTTAGGTGTTCGTTTAAATAAGCTTTATCTAAATTACTTTGATACAATTTATAAAGAACTAATTTTTACTCTCAATAATTTGTTTTTTCATCTTTTTTGATATTACAAAAATAGTAAAAGGAAACCCAAATAATTATTTGTTTCCAATAACAATCTTGGCAACAAAATCAATTTTGAATTGTTCTAGCTTTTCTTTTAATCTTTATTTGAAGAAATATGTTGATACAATTTTCTCTTAATTTTTCTAAATTATTCGCATTTAAAACGAGGTGATTTGTCCTGTTTAATTTATAATTCATTATTTTCTTCAGTTTTTTTTTCACTTCTTAATATTTATTTTTAAGATTAAGAATTTAAATAAAATCATATTATTTCTTATGTTTTCGAAGACAAGGAAGCAATAAGTTATTTTTATCATCCAATTTAATGAAATTTTGCAACACTAGAAAGAATAAATAATATTTGATTTTGGATATAATTAAAAAAAAATATATCATAAGTATAAATAAAATACACTAGCCAATAAAACTTGGAAGATTCTTATGACTGATGAACAATTTAATGAAGATAAATCGAGTTTAATTACGAACACTTTTAGAAACTTAAGGTTGCTGAAATAAACAACTAATGATTATTTTCTATAAATATTAATTTCGTGTAAAAAATTATTATTTTGATTAAAAGCAATCGTAAAATTTAATGCCAATATTATTTTTTATTAATTTTTTTTTTTATCAAAAACGTTATTTTGGATTATTTTCCTTGGAAATTCATTAAACCTGAGTTATCAACAATTTAAGTATATCAAAACATATTTACTCTTCTTACATCGTACATATGCAGTTTTTCTTTCAGAAATTTTATTAAATCAAGAATTTAAAAGAAGTGTAAAGCTAGAAGAAATAATCGTATTAAAAAAAAACAAATTACACTTACATTTCAATGAAGTCGCGTTAAGCGCAAAATGTAAGCCTTATGACTTATAAAATTTTATCAAAAGTAGTGTTCTTAAAATAACCTTTGATGAATCGATTTTATACTAATACGTTATTTATCAGTTATGACTCTAAAACTGTTATTTTTGGGTTTTTTTATACATAAAGGGTCTGATATTTATAATTTAAATCATAATTACTTCTGAAACTGAACAAAAATAGAATTTATCAAGAATTTTACACATATATATATGTATATATATATATATATATATATATATATATACACACATATATATATATATATATATATATGTATATATATATATATATATATGTATATATATATATATATATGTATATATATATATATATATATATATATACACACACATATGTATATATATATATATATATATATATATATATATATATATATATATATATATATATATATATATATATATATATACATATATATATATATATATGTACATAGTCGGACCTCTAAAAAACGAAGGCGCTAAATCCCGAAAAACAGTTCGTTATATGGAAAATTCGTTATATAGAGATTCATATTTCAATTTTCTGAATAAACCATATAGAACAAATATTTCAAGTTCATAAACACTATAGCTTAGAAAAAAAGTACCTATTTACAACTTTTTGTAAATTAATATGCATTCATTTTATAAATCTATATTATTAAAATTCGTAGGTAAACAAACGTATGTACGTCTATCTTCTCATGACCCGCACACACCAGAAACTCGTCAAAGGTACCAGAAGTTCGGGAATGATCCGAGGAATCTGTTTTTATCATTTATATTCCGCTATTCTAATTAGTTAAACAGATATTATTAAAAACTTTAAAATGCATGATTAGTATCATTTTTTCCCAGAAGGCGGCGAAGTTCCAAATCTTCGACCTGTTTTTTTTTCAGATGTTTTTAAAATGCGATCTAATTTTTTTCATGAGACTCAGACAAAAAATAATTGCAAAAACGGAAATATAGATTATTTCGCCACAATACGGTGTTATTTATTTTACAAAAAATTTATTTTCTATTTTGTTTATGATTGTATTTTTAAATTATTCAAAATCGATACGTTTTCATGAGTATGATTTCTATATCACAAAGTTTGCATTTTCTTTCTCGCTCACGAAAAAATATTTTACAATAAAAAGTTCATGCTTTCCTCTTTTAGAGTTAGTCATTTAAAAAAGTAAATGTCAAAAACTTTTTTTTTGTACGATTTTTTATATAATACTCAAAATTTTATTTACATGCTTAATAACTTCTTTATTTATAAAAGTAATCTCACGAAACTTTTTTATGTGTTTAGAACGATATTATAAGTAATATGTACAAAAATTTGTAAAATATCTTAAAAAGTACGGTTTTTTAAAAAAAAATTGTGTTTTTCCTTTTTTTTTCCCTCTTTTTGCTAGAAATATTTAAGCATTATTTTTTTTAAAGTTTTTTTTTTTGTTCCACGAGCAACGCCGTGCTAAGTGGAGGAGCTGAGGGGAGTTACTTTGAAAAAGAGTATTTGAAGTGATGATTTTCTGAAGGAAAGGGAAAATTTATAAAAGTAGGAAAGCCCGTGAAAGGCTGGGCCATGCAGCTAGTCTTACCTATTAAAAAAGAAGAAACGAAAGAAAGAAAACTGCAAGGAAAGTTTGTTGACACCTTTATCCACCTCCTTAAGAATTGAATGGTTTTCTTTGAAGATCAAACACTTACGTTTTGACATTTTAAAAACTACAAAAAATGAAGCTACCAGTAACACTGGTCAACACTACAAATGACAGGAGACTAGCTCAAAGGTACGTTTGACATGAGACAACTCCACTGAGGATGAAAGGGTATATCGAAGACGTTACAGGGAACTGGAGGTTGCACTTCTTGTATAAAACGCTCAGAATTATCTTGTTTGCGGTTGTTTAGGCATCTCATAAAACCAGTTCAAGATTTATGAGAACTCTAAAATGTGTTAAAACAATGAATAACTGGAAATATCCAGAAATATACTTTAAAAATAGGGAGAAAAAAGTTGAATCACAAGAAAAAGAAGTTCATTTTATAGAAAATGTATTTCGCTATTGGGAAGTTATTTTACTAAGAAAATCGTGAAATGTTCTTGGTTACAGGGAAAAGTTCGTTGTATAGAAAAATTCGCATTACAGAGGTTCGTAATATGGAAGTACGTAAAATGGAGGAACGTAATATGGAGGATGAATATATATCTATATCTCTCTATATATATATAATGATTTTACAAACATGCTGGTTGTTGTCTTAGAGTTTGTAATATTATTGTGTGATATGTACCTTGCAGTGTATACATACATACATGCAAACACACACACATATAAATAAATTCATGTGTGTGTGCTTCCAAAGTAAAGCACATGTTAAATAAAATTGATTTTTGGTACTTTATTCTTTATTTCTAAGGAAAGAACACGATAATAAAAAGTAAATGTGCTTTTTCTGTGTTACATTTGAAATTAGAAGATTTATCATGTGTTATTAAAAACAAATTAATGTTTCAAAAAGAAGGACGAAAAAAATGTGTTCATGCATTAATAAAGCTTTAATTTAATACAGTCTCAGTTATCTATAAATATATGTGCATATATACAAGGAGAAAAGGGGATACAAGATGACTCACCTTCACTCATCAGGATATCTCCGGAACTAATAGAGCTATAGTCCGGAAATTTGGTAGGCATGTCCCTGCCAAAAAGCAGGGTAGAGATATGTACGCTATGAACGGATTTTGCGAAAATCGACCCTCAAGGGCGTTGCGGGTGCTTAAGGAGCGTTAGAGGTAAATGTTCTCTTTTTTGAACTATTAGACCAACGAACTTAAAATTTGTGAAGCCTTTTCCTTTCAGGGAATAGAGGATCACTACAAAAAATACTTTAAAATAATTTACTTTTATGGGTCTTGATAGTGCATAACATGTGTTAGTAATAAATATTTTCGTTTTCGAACTGTTAGCCCTAAAGGCTTGACATTTGGTAGGACCGTTCGTTTGATGGAGTAGGGATTCGCTACGCTAAGAGGTTGTACAATGATGGACATCCAAGGAGTGTTCCAAGGTTTAAATAGGCGCTATAATCCCGTTTTAAGAGTATTGGACCTGCAGACTTGAAGTTGATAGGTCTTTTATAAATTTGAAACCCACTATAGAAGAGGTTTTGTAATTTAAACCCCAGGGGACGTTACTAGGGCTTAAGAGGTGGTTTATATAAATATTACCGTTTTTAAACTATTAAACCTGCAGAATTGAAATTTGGTTGGCCCGTTTCTTTTAATGGAGTAGAGATCCGCAACAAAAGGGTTTTGCGAAAATCGACTCATAGAATCGCTGCGAGAGCTTGATAAATATTCCCGTTTTGAACTGTTAGACCTACAGACTCAAAATTTAACAAGAAAGTTTATTTTGTGGAATATATAGCCGCTAAGAACGGATTTTACGTAAATTGACTCTTATGGGAAAGTGCAGGAAGTTGCTGGGACTATTAAAAAAATACTTTATCGATCTACTACTTACTATAATGACATTTGGTAAGCATGTTACTTTTGTTGAATGATAATCGACTTAGACTGGATTTTACTGAAATCAACTCCTATGCGGGAGTTGGGATGTTTTCAAATGTATTGATAAAAAAAATTGTTTTTGTACTAGCAGACCTGGTTTCGTAAAAATTGTTATGTATGTTTTTTTTTTTTTTTTTTTTTTTTTGCTGAATTGCAAGTCGCTAAGAACAATCTTACAGGAAATCCACTCTCGAAGGTTGTCGATGAAGCGTATTGATAAAATAATCCATTTTTGATTTCTTAAATTTTGATTTGAAATTTGGCAAGCATGTTTATTTAATTGAATAGGAATCCTCTAAAAATGGATTTGTGGAGTTCCACTTGATGAGAGTCTTACAGAAACGTACGAAAACTATATTTCAGTTTAATTCATTATTTTTAGAAATGTTGTCTTTTTTAATTTAAGAGTCAAGAATTAAAAACAGTTTTCTATACAATCAAATCCTTATTGCTAATTTGTAAGTAATTTATATATATTTAAACAGTATGTATTCGTATAACATCATGAATGCCCATAGAAGCGGGATGGTAACGGAAAGGGCTTTTATGAATTAATAATTATTCAAATGTTGTTGCAAGCTCATCTCTTTTTCTTGAAAACATATTTTTTAATTTATACTTATTATGAAAAGGAAATTGTAGTGAGAAGAAGTTCATTTTCTTTAACTATAACCAACACCCTTAGTTAATTTGAACTTTTTAAAAGAATAAAGTAAAATTTTAGAAAATTTGCAAAAATACTCTAAAACTGTTTTTTAAAAATTATTTGCCGGTATTTATGAGCATAATTAATCACAGCAGAAAATATTAATTAAAAAATTTATAACTCCTTTAAAAATATATGTACTGCTAAAGAAATGAAAATATTAATTACATCATTCAAAATTTATTGTTCCGAGAACACCAAAATAAATATATGTATTACCGTTTAACAAAACATAAAAGTGCAACAAAATCTTCAAGTCTTATTCTAAAGGTGTTATTTCAGCAAATAACGAGGTATTTGATGAAATAACTAGTCAGGGGTGATAAAAAAATTTATACAGACTTTGATAAGGTATATAATAAATGTACCATTATATATATATATATACACACTGCTGGACAATTAGTTTCTCTTTTTACTCTACGTTCTTGAGATAACTCCAAAAGTAACATAGACCACATCACTGGTGAAACACAATTTGCTAGCCTGTGTAGCACTTTCCGTTTTGCTCTTTAACATTATGCTTGTATCATATGCATATTGTGATGTCGATTTTTGTGGTGACTATGTTAATGAATCTCACACCCCAGCGAGACATGAGGCCTGTTCAGCTATAGCTTTGTTGTTCCCATGAGTTTAAAATATAGGCGTTGCCACACTGTTCAGACATTAGAATGCCAAAAATGAATATTTATTGTTTTGAAAGTAAAACAAAAGCTGTGAAACATCTGTACGGTTTTCAAACGGTTTCAACTAAAAAAAAAAAAATGTTCATTTGATCTGTGTACAGAAAAATGGAACAATGCATCTAAAAGTAAGCAGGCACCTTAAAGAAATGTATCAGTGTTTCCACACGGCAGTGCTTCTCAAACTTTCAATACTGGCGCCCCCCTTTTCAAACTTTCAATTTTTTGTGCCCCCCTTATACATTAATAATGTTTTTGACGCTAAAGCTACAATAAGCGATCTTAATTTTAAACAATACAAATTAGTAACATAAGTATTAAAAATTTTGTATACTACTTTTAAGCAAAATAAATAAATAAATAAAATAATAGGATAATTATTATGTTATTTTTCCTTTCTCTAATTTTTAAGGTAACAGAACACCTTCGAAAAAAATTTTTTGAATTAACCTGAATTTTGCCTGTAAATGCATATTTTATGACCTTATGGGTCTCTAAAATTAGAAAAATACCCCAAAAAAGTTTTGTTAGTATACACTTTTAGTGTCAAAGGGGTATTTTATTAAAAAAATAAGCAAAAATAAGACTTTACGCAAAACATGATAACTGAAAATAAAATAAATATATTGACATTTTTTGTAAATTGTATAATATAGCATATAACCTTATCTAGGGAATATACTCTTATTTTGGTAATATAACTATTACATGGGAAGTTATTGTGTTTCGAGCTTCTATACGTTGACATTTTCTTTAGAAGCTATTGTAATTTTCATTTTATTGCTATATAAAAAAATTTCTACTCCACACAAACTCTTAAGAAAGGTCTATTCGCTGTATAAGTATTTAAAAACATACATATAAAATTTTTATTTCATTCAAGCATAATTTTTTGAGATATTGTGTTTTGCGGTAAGAAAAAATGTGAAAAAACTCATGTTGAGAAAACGACAAAAATAACATTAAATTCATATGATTACAAGAAAAACACTTACTTTCTTATTAAAATACACCAGATTTATAATCCTTTCCCTCTTTAACTTCTAAAACACTATTTTTCTCTTTTTAAGTGCCCTTAAAATTTTTCTGTGTTTCTTTGTTTTGGGGTCTGCGTTATGAATCGATTCACAGACTCTGCGTCTATCTAAATGTTTACACTTTTGAAGAAAATTGTTTAAATTAACCTGAATTTTGCCAGTAAATGCATATTTTATAACCTTATGGGTCTCTAAAATTAGAAAAACACCCAAGAAAAGTTTTATTAGTGCACATTTTTACTGTCAAAGGGGTATTTTATAAAAAAATAAGTAAAAATAAGATTTTACGCAAAACATGATAATTGAAAATAAAATAAATATATTGACATTTTTTGTAAATTGAATAATATAGCATATAACCTTATCTAGGGAATAGACTCTTATTTTGGTAATATGACCATTACGTGTGAAGTTATTGTGTTTCGAACTTCTATACGTTGAAATTTTCTTAAAAGCTATTGTAATTTTTACTTTATTGCTATATAAAAAAAATTCTACTCAACACAAACTCTTAAGAAAGGTCTATTCCCTGTATAAGTATTTAAAAAACATACATATAAAATTTTTTTTCATTCAAGCATAATTTTTTGAGATATTGTGTTTTGCGGTAAGAAAAAATGTAAAAACTCATTTTGAGAAAACAACAAAAATAACATTAAACTATTCTGATTACAAGCTAAGTACTTACTTTCTTATTAAAATGCACCAGATTTATAATTCTCGCCATCTTTGACTTCTAAAACACTAATTGTTTTCTTTTTAAGTGATCTTAAAATTTTCCAGTTTTTCTTTGTTTTGGGGTCTGCATTATGAATTGATTCCCGGATTCTGCATTTATCTAAATGTTTATATCCCCGTAAGGTAAACATCCCAGGGTTTTCTATATTCATTTTATTAAAAACTTTTAGACACCCATTTAGTCCTTCATTGAAGTGTATAATAGCATTATACGACCCAAATTTAATTGTTTTGAGTGAAACAAAAACTTCCTTTGGTACTTTTTGCCAAACTATTCCATTAAAACACTCGTTGGCATTTTGCGTGCGTTCATGCAAGCACTTACTTAATATCTGTTTGTCGCATAGTTCTAAATATACTGGTTTAATTTTATTTTTAAAACATCATTTTATAAACCAGCATATTTTGTGGAACGTTTTGTTCCATTTGCCATCCCCGCTAAAAATAACACCAGCTTTCTTTCCCTATTGGGCATTGACCATGCATCTGTTTCTTATTACTTGATGCACAGTGATATAACGCAGCAATTACATTTTGCTACATGGCACTTAAGTTACCGACATTGCTGCGATTGCAATTCCGTAATAGATTGAAGTCTGTCAATAAAATTATCAGTTAATTTGCCTTTACCAGACAGTCCTTTAGTTTTTGTTTTAACAGACGCTAACCAACTCCCTTTTGTACATGGCCAATCCACTCAAACTTGGTCACACCGTTTAAGTGTATTTCACACTCAAGAAAGCTTTTGAGTCGCCATCCCCATAATATTGAGTGTAATGCAGTCTGCGGTTTTTTTTCAGACCGAAGAAATATTCGGGAAGCCCCATAATTTCCATTTTTGATGAAGAGCCTGTGAAATTATACTGACATATGTGGTCGGCTTTTGACGACTCATATTCAAAGTTTCTTGGCATAGTCTGAAGTCTCTTACATGTTGGACAGTAGGACGACATAACTTCTATGTCTATCACCTTACCAGTATCAACTGATATTGCAGCAACACAGCCATTCATAGATGTATAGCCTATTCACTGCCATGTGCTATCCACGAATATGCCACATTTTACAATATCGGATGATAGATTTTGTTTTTTGTCCACAATCTCAGTAGCAGCTTTTATCATGGATTCCTCAGATACTTCCTGAACCACTTTTTAAAAGCTTCGCATCCTGATTTTTGTAAGCAGTTTTGGTTAGTCGAGGCAAATTTAATGTTGAGCATAATTTTAATGCCCCAGCAAAACTTTTGCATATCTGCCGCATATCATATACTAGCCTGGTATTTATGACAAGTGCACTTAAACTTTTTTGATGAAGCAAATGCAAAAAAAAGTCACAACACTTACATTTTAGTGTAAAATGGAAGCACAATCCATATCAGGAATCCTCGAATAGTTCTGCTTTTTCAGCAAAATATTTAGGGCAGCAAAGTTGAGAAAAAGTTTCCACAATAAGTTCAAGGTCAACGATTCTGTTACCAAACACAGGACCAGGCAATTATTTCTTCTGCAGTTGATAAAATCTCATTTCCCAACACCTGACAGTACATTCAAGAACTGCTGAAGTGCTATTATTTTTCGAAGTGTTTGTGAATTTATTACCATAAAATTGCCGCTTGCGCTTTTTAGAAATAATTTTAACTATTTTAAGTTAAAAATAAAACTGAATAAAACAATAAAAAAACTTTTTACGCTGTCAATTCTTTCAGCATGAAAATCCAACGCATATGTAAACAAAGTCAAAACAACAAACTTGCTGCCAGGTTTTACACATAAAAAAGGAAAAATGTATTTCCAAATACATTTATATTTATTCTTAAATGTTCTATTTTAATTCCTGACTAAATCTTTGTATATTAATTATATATTTCATGCCATATACTATGAAAGAGAAACGTAAACAAACAACTCGGCCACTTCCGGTTAGTAGAAACTATTTCGGGTCGAGAAATTTATGATTAAGTAATATTGAAAAAGCTGTAACCCCCGGCTTTTAATTAAGATAGAAACAAAATTTAAACAGATTTACAAAGATAAAAGATTGAACTTAAATATAAGACCAAAAACGAAAAATCGATATTTTGACCAAAAATTGAGTTTTAGAGGTGTTCTGTCATCTTAAACTGAACATATTGCAAAATGTGGTAGCTGCTTAGAAGACAAAATATAGATATCTGCTAATTATAGAAAAAGAACTCAGAGGGTCAATTTCTAATCACAAGCATTCCTTATAAAAACTTTGCTTTGCAAGTCAAGCTCATTGACGCCATTAATACTTATTAAACTTGTTCTTAATTTAGTATTAATTAATTAGTTATAAAATATTCTGAGCAATACTGATACATTAAAAGTATACCGACTGAAGTGCCCGCTCTTTGCACGAGTTCATTTATAAGAAAATAAAACATTATTGATATAATAGCTGAATTGTAAGGGAAGCAAAGCCAAGTGCATTAAAATGTTTACAAAAGCGTAAATGATTTTTAAATGGTCGCTCAATAATTAGTTTTAAGCGAATTGTAATTTTAAGACTCACAGAATCAGCATTTATAATTGATGTCAAACGGTAGCGCACACAGGAATTTTTCAAGGGGGGGAGGGGTCCGGGGTCGAAAGTTCACCAATCTTATATCAGGTTCCTTTTAATTTTGTCGATTTTCGGGAACAAAACACAGTAAAAAACTAATTCTTGAATAAATAATTAGCATTAATTAATAAAATTAATCATAAATAACAAATAATTAAATTTTGCGTACTATAAACTTAGAACTATAATCAATCGGAAAAAAATCAAGGGCTTTAAGGGGGTGGGGTCCGGACCCCCCTTTTTGTGCGCCACTGATGTTAAATAATGATCAATAATATAAAATATCGAAGAATAATTGAATTATTTTTAATATTTAAAGCGAAAAGACTTCGACATGTTTTAAAAAGGGAGCAAACGCGCACTCGATACGGTCGGGGTTATTGAGTCACCCCAATCCTTATTTTATAATTATTTATTGTACACAATACAAATCATGATTCCAGTGAATAATTTAATTAAGAGAAAATTTACTTACCTACTTTTAAGGACTTTTCAATTTTTCTTTGGTAATAAATAAACTGTTTTGCCAGAATTAACAATTTCGTGATCTGTGTGTCCCGCGGGACCACTTCCCGGTAAAAAGTGTATTCATTATGATAATATGTATGTTACTGCTAAAAAAATTGTGTGAAATGTTTATCGTTATGCTTTATATGTTGAGAATATTTATAAAAATATGTCTTGGCCAAGTAATCACTCATGTGCTTGTGTGTGTGTGTGTGCTCTCCTTGGTTTTCCAAATATCATAAAACTCTTTTGCATGGAAAAAAGTTCAACAGAGAACACATAAGAAAGGGGTCATAACTAACTGTACCAATAACTTAGACGGTCAAACAGTTTACAGCTATAATGTGCAGTATTTCAAAAATAATGACAGTGATGAATTTTTTATGTTCCTAAATTTTTTCGTTTCTAGGACTGGGATTTGTTTTTTCTCTGAAAGAGTAGTATGTTAGGTTATAAAAAAAGCGTAATAAAAAAATCTCTCATCATGGGATAACAGCAAATCAAATAAAAGTTTTTTTATTTGGTTATGGGATCAAAGATAATTAATTAGGTATTGAAGAAGTTTTTATTTTTGCTGACGTAATATCGAACGCGCGCGCCTATAAATTATATCAGAGTAAAAGTGCATTTTTTATTATGTCTGAAAGTATTTTGTTTTAATTCCTTCCAGTAAACTAAATATTTTTTAAACCTTTTATTTTCGATATGCTCGCGCCCCCCTCGTAAGGTCATCGCGCCCCCAGGGGCGCCCCACAGTTTGAGAAACACTGCAGTACGGAATATGTCCACCGTGGAGTGTGATGCAACATTCCGCACGTCGTACCATACTTTGCACAACATTATCCAGCAGGTGTTGAGGCAATTTATCCCATTCCTCTGTGAGTGCACGGATGAGGGTGTTCTTGTTTGTCGGAGTATAGTTTCGACCAGCAACTTGCCTCCCCAAAGCATCCCACACATTTTCAATGGAGTTTAGATCTGGAGAACGCGCTGGCCATACGAGAAGTTTAATACCCTCGCTGTCTAGACAATCCTGAACAGCGAGTGTTCGATGATATGTTGCGTTATCGTCCATAAAAACAAATTTATCACCGACAGCACCACGGAAAAGACGAACATGAGGAAGTAGAACTTCATCAATGTATCGTTGGCCCGTCATAGTCCCATTCGCAACCACATGTAGGCGCGTGCGTAGGCCACATGATGCCGGCCCACACCATGATACTTCATGTTGGATATCGGTCCTCTTTATGGATATTTTCTAAACGATAAGCAGTACCACTCTCACGCCAGATCAGTTGGCGTCTACAATCCGATGACAGACTGAACCTACTCTCATCCTACTCTCATCTGAGAATAGTACGCATGCCCAGTCCTGTTCAGTCCAATTGTGACGCTCACGACACCATTGCAAACGGGCAGTACGGTGCTGTCGTGGTCAATGGGACACACACAACAGGTTTGCGTGCGTATAATCCTCCTCCCCTCAAACGTCTGGCAACAGTTTTTCGGGAGATCTGCTTTCCTGGGGTAGCAAGAAACTGATTTGCCACCTGCTGAGCTGTGGTGCGCCTGTTCCTTTTTGCTGATAGGACGATATATCTGTCTTCTGCAGGCGTCGTATTTCTAACACGACCTCCCCCGTGCCATCTACTACACATTCCAGTAGTTTTAAATGACTTCCACATCCGTGAAACAAAGCTGTGAGCGATGTCGAACTCCTGGCAACATCTGTTTTTTTCGCCCTTCATCGATCTTTCAATAATTCGGCCACGCATAAAATCATCTATGTGATGTCTGGAAGACATGCCAAAAATTTTAAGTTCGTCTATTAAATCTTTCCTGTAAAACTTTGACTTGAAACAACAACTGTCCACACGCGTCAAAACCTTTAAAGCTTTTATGAACGCTATCACGTGATGAACAGACGTGGAAAAAAAAAATTGCATACTCATACTTCTTCTTACTAATATCCCGCACTTATTCTATTTTTCCACATTTTGCTTCCTTTCATTTTGTGGTTGATATGAATGATAGTGTTATCCGTCCTTAGCAATTGTCCAACAGTGTATTATTTTAATAAGAGTCTGTGAGAATAATTTTGACAGGAGACATCCATAGTTTTTGATAGAGTTATATATATAAGTGAAGATGATATATCTTACGCTTGAGCCTGTGTTTCTGTAATTCTATAAATAGTGCTTCAAGAGTTAAGTGAATTTTTATTATTTATAGTTAGCGTATTACCCATGAAGAAATTGAGCATAGATTTAATAAACGCTCTTAAGTTTTATAATACCTATTGATTCTTCTCCTCGCGACATTAATATGAACTCCAACTCGTTTCACTTTGTTTATCTAGTAACTTCAGGCTAATTCAGAATTGCATATCTCTTTAAACTAATGCTTCCTGTCTGTGTTTGTAAAAGGAAGATATCCCTATAATAACAGCGTGTAAATGAATCAATGAGCTGAATGAAACTAATAATGTCTGTTTGATCTTCAGTTACATCTCTCTTACAATTAATTGCTTAAATTGGAAAGTAAATTTCATTAAGTAGAGTCCTATGCAAGCACTTACAATGATAATTATAAATGGTTCAGGGAACTAAAACATGATTTAATTTTAAAAGTTTAAATATCCCCGCTTTGTCAGCAGAATTATATGCTCTGTTGAATTCAATTTAACTCTGCATTTGAATTTTATCCTTAGTTAGCAATTAGAAAAGTAAAACAATATATATCTATTTAGAGATTTCTACGTCTTGATATAAAATCAGTTTTAAATATAAATGTATTCATTAAATAAGATTGTAGCAAAAAATTTCATATTAATTTTTTTATTTAGTGATAAAATTGTTTTTTAACAACTTTTCTGACGTTTTCACCCAGCAGATAAATACCAAACTCATAAGATATCAATTTGTTTATGATATATTTTTAAAATTATAGTAAATGAATTTTATACACCATTTTGCTGGTGATGAGAAATTTAAAAATTACTGTGACACATTGAATTGAATTGCTGGAGGTCGCTTTTAATATAGAAGGAATTGTTAAATTTGTAATACGGTATGACAAGTGCTTTAAAAATGGGGGATGGCAGAAACTATGTTGAAAAATAGAGTATAGCTGAACCTTTGATATGTAAATAATTATTTTAACTGACAAGCACGTCTGAAAGTAGATGTATATATTTTCTCATATATGTAATGTGAGAAGAAATCTTATCTTCTGATGTTCTTCTTTAATGTACTAAACCATATTATTTAATCTCCATAAGAAAGTGTATGATTTGCATAGCATTGTGAGATCCGAATTGCTTTAATGAAATATATGTTCTAAATATTTCCTCCTTTTTCGAACATAAAATGATATTTTTTATTGTGTATTCCGAAAAGTTTGTTGAAAATCTGAAATCAAGTTAATAATTTGCAATTACGTGTTTCTTCTGAATGATATTGTATTTACATTTCACTCAAAATCATGTACTTAATTAAATGTTACCAAAAATATGTATATTATTTTTTAATTAAAAAGAAAGTTTTAATTTTAAATAAGGAATGCTCACTCTCATGTTCCTGCACTAAAAAGAATAATAAATTATACAGAAATTCAAAAAATGCTACTATTTAATAATTCTCTAAACTATTAATACCTCTTGACAGAATTTATCACTACTGATAACTCAAAACAAAATTATTTCGTGAAATTAAGACTTCAGTAAAATAAATTAAATAGAACAATTACTTGTTTTCCAAAATAAGTGTTCTCATCTTAGAGATAGTTTACAATCATCACACCAAAATCTCTCGTCATAAAATCGGCGTACAATTTTAAATTTTATAAAATTCTTCTTAAACGTTTTTTAATTGCGAAGGTTTAAGAAATTACATTGTTAACATCAAGCAAATGCCCCAAACATTTGGCAATTAAACATTTTCTACTCAAAACCACTCAAAGATAATTACTACAATGTTAAATATATTTTTTCCCTTTCCTTTTTCATTTCTGAAATAAAAACTCATAATAAGAAATTTAAAAGCGTATTATTGTAGTAAAAACATGAATTTTTATTTCCTTTAAGTTATGAACAGAATTCATTCTAATATTCCCAAAATTTTTGCTTTTTGAATTTTTTTTTCATTAAACACATCAATTCAAAATAGTGAGTAATTCTGTCTGAGAGATCAAAAATTAATCGAAGTAAAATAATTAATCAGAACATTAACGGCTTGTAAAGAGCAATAGCACAATTTTTTATTGTTTACTTATTCTATTTATTATTGGATGCCATAGAAAGGGCAATGGAATGTTATTAGATGTATTTTTTTTTGTAAAAATGACTACAATAAATTAAAAAATTAATGTGGAATAAATTTCGGTAACATTTAAGCAAAAAAAAAAAAATAATTGGAAACAATTTCGTTAATAGATTATAAAGCACAGAAAAGATACTAGAATGTTTTTATTAAATCACTTGCGCAAACTAATTTTACAAAGGTTCTTTTAGTAGTTGGCCTATTCCTTAATATATTAGAAACTGTAAATGGGATTTGAATGGAATTTGGCAGACCCTATTTTGGTTATTTAATAATTAATTTTGAAAAAAGAGAGAGAGAGCGATTTACAGAGAGTGATTTGAAACCCTTTAACACATTTAAAATAAATAGCTATATGGATTAATCTAATTAACTAATATATTAGCATAAAATTTTAGCTTGTATTTGTCACTAAGAATAATCTAAATCTTATTTAAAAATATAAATATGTTCAAAAACATAAAAAAAATGTCAAAATGGTGATAAAAAAGTTTGAAATAAGAAAGAACATATAACATCATTATAACATAAAAATTTAGTTCTTTTTAACCATTAAGATTTATAATATGTCTAATCAAATGAGGAAATTATTGCAAAAATTTTTAAGAATTGTTGTTATGTTTTATGTATAATTGATACAATATATTAGCTGTACGGATCTAAAACCGATGTGCATTTGTTTTACAGTTATTTCTAAATATAGAAATAATTATTAAACGCACAATATATACACCCATGGACAATAATTTAGCGCAACAAGAAATAATTCCGGAATCGCAACGAAACTTAGCATGAAGGTAAATGTCGGAAAGATATGCAAATGAATAGAAATGTATCGTGGTTGTGCATTACGTGTAGCTGGTAGAAGACGTTAAAGTCGTTCTCCGTGGAATATAAAACAGTTAATCGAAGCTTGTTTAAGTGTGCTTAATCGTTTACAAAGTAAGAGCTGCGGTATGCATACCATTACGCCGGTTCGAAGACAATATGAGCAAATGTCACAGTTTGAGAGGATGAAAATCATCGGCATGATGGATGCTGGGAGATCAGCTAGGCAAGTAGCTCGTCAAATAAGTCGCTCTGATTGTAATGCAAAGAAGGTGTTGGAACCAGTGAATACGAGCGATGTCATTTACACAAAGACCAGGCTCAGGGCACTCCAGACAAACCAGCCATTGAGAAGACCACCACATCGTAAGAAATGCACGAGTACAGGCAACTGCTTCATCGGTTGATATCCAGGCACAGGTAGAACCTTCACTAGGGGCCCTTGTGTCTTCTCGAACCATACCAAGGCGCCTGGCTGAATGACATTTCGGATCACGTGCCCATTACGTGTGCTGCCCGTGACGCCCACCCATCGACGCGTCCGTTTGGAGTTGTGCCGCACACGAGGAAACTGGACTGCAGCGGAATGGACCCAAGTCATCTTTAGCGATGAATCAAGATTCAATCTCAGCAGGGTTGACAATCGTGTTCGCGTGTGGAGACCAAGTGATGAACGCCCCAGTCCTGTCTTTGCTTTACAGCGACACACCGCTCCCACAACTGGTGTGATAGTATGAAGTGCAATTGCCTGCAATAAAGGTTCACACCCCTATTATTGATCCAAGGCACCATGGCAGCCCAGCGATATGTATATGGCATCGTTGATTGATTGATTGATTTAATATTAACGTCGCACTGTTCAGCTACACGAGGGCTTTTGGCGACGGACCACGTAATTTTGAACCATGGTCAAGTGACGTGGACGACACCTGAGCTGGCACCCCCTCTTAACTACCACCACACCAACGGGAGGACGTTTCAGCTCTCGACAGATTTAACGTGCATCGCTGCCCTACACGGCGGGTCTTTAGTGGTACTGGGATCGAACTCGTGACCAGGCAAGCCACGATCCGATACCTATACCACTCGGCTACCGCGGCCACATATGGCATCGTGCAAACACATGTGATGCCACTTATGCAGCAGCTGCCAGGAGCCATTTTTCAGCAAGAGAATGCTTGGCCTCCATAGGCAAGGGTATCACAAAACTGTCTCCGCACTGTTACTACACTTCCTTGGCCTGCTCGATTCCCCGATTTATCTCCAATCCAGCATATCTGGGATAATTTGGGACGGTGAATTGGGCATTCCACGAATTTGAACGAACTAGAGGCAAGGTTACAACAAATATGGAAAAAAATGTCTCAATATATCGTACAGAACTTTGTATGCCTCAATGCTCGATCGTATCGCATGGTGCATTCAAGCTAGAGGGGGTTCAACATGGTATTAAATCCTCATTCTTTTGCCTTTTTTGTCTGAAATTAATTATTATTTTCTTTGATTTGCTAATCATTTGCTTATATCAAAGTAGTCATTACGTATGAAGAACTTTCGTTTCTTTTGACGAGTCCTTCCTGGTGCGCTATTTTTTTTATTCATGCGTGTATTTAAGTTTGACAAACGTAGTTGTAAATATTTTGAGTTTAAATATAAAATGTATTATTTTAAGGTCAAACATTAGGTGCATTCAAATTGAGTTCTGTACCTATGTATTGATGTCAGAATATGACAGTATTGCATTCCTTTCCAGCTAATATTTGCTTACAGTAGCTAATCTCAATTTTTAATGAGCAATGAACAAGCAAAAGCATAATTTTTATTTAATGGAAACTACTACGTTTGTTGTGCATAGCATCCGTTTACTACAAAGAGCTTTAGGAGGCAGGAGTGTCTTACATAAAAATTCGAGTCATTGGGAGTAAATATACATTTAACATATTTTTTATATTTCATAAAAAATATTTCAAGAAAAGATGAAAATAAACTATAAATTAATAAAATAACTTAAATTTCGATAACATAAAATTTAAAAATATCGTACATTTACTCAAATATTAAAACTAAATTTAATAAACAAGGCATCGATATTAATTTAGCAGAAAATACAAATTATTACTACTTCACTTTGCTTGTTATAATTTCGTGTTCTTGTTTATTATTTTAATTAAATTTTAACATTTGCCTAAATAACTTTTTAAGGACAACAAAGTAAGAAATAAGATTTCACCTATCACTATTTAAAAGCTCCAATATGCGTAGTATTTTCACTCGAAAGATTTTCTTCTGATATTTGTCGTCTTTCTACAGAAAGGTAAAAATAGAAAATTTGCTATTCTTCAGCTGAAACCATCTGTTCAAAAGTATTTGTACGCATTCTTATAGGAATTCGTATTCCAGAAGCTTTATATAAGGTCATGTGTATGTATATCTCTTTTGAATAAGAAAAATATTTTTTCTGCAAAAACTTTCCATTTTCGTCGGTTGCTTTTTATTGAATTCTTGTGGCAGAGACAGATTAGAGTGAGAACTAGCGATATATATTCCCAAGGAAAGTCAGTGAAATAAGAAAGATAAATGAAAAGGAACTAGGATAATTGCAGTAAATTTTAAAGTAGTCGTAAATAGACGAATCATAAACATAATTTCACTTCCACATGTGGTAATACTCCACACTGCCTAAACATAACCATGATGCGGAAGTTTGAAAAATGGTATGAATAGTAATAAATCAAGATTCAAAATTAGAACAGCAATTGTCAACCTTATTTTATTTTCAAATGTAACTTTAATGCATAATTAAACGATACACATTTACTATGTTGAGTAAGGTAATTTCAGTCTTAAATCAATTTGAATAAGGTAATTTCAGTCTTAAATCAATTTGAGTAAGGTAATTTTTCAATCTTAGTTCAATCGAAGATTTAATTCTGCATGAATCGCTGACTGAATAAACTAATTCCACGTGCTATTACGATCAAAATACAATCACGTGTTGTGTAACTATAATCACGTGTTTCCAACCAATCAGTTTTCAAATGCGTGTGACGTCATAGTCATATAAAAATGTTATCGTGTTTCCATCTAATTAGTTTAAGGCCGTGTTTCTCAAACTGTGGGGTGTGCCACCCTTGGGGGCGTGATAACTCTGCGAGAGGAGCGCAAAAATTTTGAAATTTCGAAAACAGAAAAGATTATTTTAAAAATACTATTAATTTATTGAAAGTAATCAAACAAAATGCATACCGATATAATAAAAAAATAAAATACACATTTACACTGATATATTACACATATAAATGTAGCAGTGCTACACAATGTATTTTATAATTAATTTAGCAATACTATAAGTTAAGAACAATTTTAATAATAACCATTGACCACATGGGATTGTCAAATACAAAATTATATACAAAAATTAACCCTTATTTTGATATTTTTTACGGTTTATAATTAATCCCTTGACTGCCGATTAAAAGTTAAGCGATTCGCTTATCAGTTCAAACCCTTTTCCACGTAGGCGCGTGTATGTGATGTATTGGGGGAGGAATTAAAAAAGAAGCAAATAACCTGAAATTATTAAATTATTCACAAACATTGTCAAGGTCCTTTTATTGCATTTCAAAACCTTCGTAATAATTTTATAGATAGAAGTGTATAGAAAAGTGCCAACTTCGAAAAGACGTATATATACGTCCAGGGAAATAAACGCTATAGCTGAGCGAGACGTCTATATACGCCAGTGGTCCTTAAAGAGGTTAAAGTCGTATCGCAGTTTTAGCGTGAAAGTATATTATTATTGAATTCAATGCATTGTCATTGCAGGAAGGGGGGGCGTGATGAAAATTATTAATTGAACATTGAAACTTTGAGAAGCACTGGTTTAAGAGCTTCACTGTTACCAATTTTTACTTTTTCCAGAAACTTTATCTTAAAAAGTACATATTTGTCAACAAAAATAACACATATGTAAGTAAAGTGCACTTCATTCAAAATGTAAAAAATATAAAAAATAAGACTTTTTTTAATTTTTAAAATCTTTTTTGGGGGAATTTTAATTCCATATTACTTGCACATCCTTACCCACTTAAAAATTTGAAATTTTATCTAAATTTTACCAATATAGTAAGTACAAGTTAGTTCAAGGGAGAACACGTCATGTGAACGTCATGAATTTAGTTCATTAGTTTTCGACCTCATGACTCGAATATGAAGATTGAGCGCCCGGGATATTAGATAAAGACACTTAAATATTACTAAAATGGAAGCTTATAAAATGATTTTGAATTTATATCAAAATAGATAAACTATAGAAAGGATTTGTAGAAAAATGTTAATTAACGTAACGTAGCTATAAAGTACAGCTGTCAGTTAAAAGAGAAAAAATTAAATTCACGAAACAATAACGATTTATGAACATTTGGATCAGATTTTATGATGATTCTTGAATACTTAATACAATGATTATTCTTGAATACTTAATACAATGATGATTCTTGAATACTTGATACAATGATGATTCTTGAATACTGAATACAATGACGATTCTTGAATACTTAATACAATGATGATTCTTGAATACTTAATACAACGATGGTTCATGTGAATACTTAAGTCAGGAAATATCCATCTCAATTCATACTTGTTTCGTATGTTTAAAGAAACATTATTTTGCATCTAACTAGAAGATGCTTGAAATATTAAACCATTCATGATTCAAAAAGTAATTTCTGCAGAGAGGGTCATGTTTCATTAAAAAAAACACTCTGTTTGCTTGATAAATCAAAAATGAAATTATTCTGCAGAAAATACTAATGAATGTAGCATTTGTCCTTCTCTTATATATAACTACTTGTGTAGCTGTTTCATTTTCTGGAAAATTTATTATTATGAAACTTACACTTTTTAAGTTACGAAAAAATGGTGTTCTAAGCAAACACAATTCATTAGATGCTATGTCTTGTGGATCATCTCCATAATATTTTCAAACAGTTTATATATGTTAATACTTGCCTGCGTCTGCGTAGTATAAAATAAAATAATTTTGGTGCTTTAAGTAATCTAATCATGGTATGGCCTGCACAATGTCGATCCAGATTACAGAGATGTTTGCCTCTATCAGGTTGAAAACAAGCTGACTGAGCACGTATAGTGTTAAGTGATGAATCTCGCTTCAATTTGTGTCCTGACGATAATCGAAGACGTGTCTGGTGTCACCCACGGTAGCGTGTCGAATCTGCTTTCACTATTGCACGCCACACGAGACCTCAGCTAGAAGTTATAGTCAAGGGTGCAATTTCTTTTGACATCCGGACACCTTGGTTGCCATTAGAGGCACACGTACAGCACAACGATACGTCGACTACATTCTGAGAACTGTTTTGCTACCGTTTCTTTCTCAGAGTACTCGGCCTTATTTTCAGCAAGATAATGCAGACCACATACGGCACGTATTGCTATGGAATGTCTTAAAGCTCTTCAAATACTTCCTTGACCTGCTAGATCACCAAATATATCTCCAATCGAGCATGTCTGAGATATGAATGGAAAAAGAGTGCGTCTACTGGAGAATATTGATCACCTGGCCTGAATATTGGAGCAAATTTGGCAAGAAATACCGCAGGAGACTATCAGAGAGCCTTATCACTCTTTGGCACGTCGTGTGACTGCTTGCATCCAAGCTAGAGGTAGGTCAACAACTTATTGAGCTCATTATTTTGTAACTATGTAACCTGAAATATATCCTTCAATTTTTCTGAAATTTTAATCATTTCATATTCTGTACATCATCTTTCTAGCCACCAATTTTTGTTTTTATTGCACAAAACGTTCTCGTTGAGTCGAGTTTTTTTTATATATATAAAGCATAGATAAAACTATTAAATTTTTCAATGTATACTTATATATCTATCAAGCATTCTTAAATATTTAGTCAAAGTATTTTTTCAAGCATTTAGTCAAACACACACATATATCTTACTCATAGAAACTGTGCAATAGTTATAGTTACCTTCAGTTTACAGCCTAACAACTCAAAATAATGTTGTCCGTGATGATTGGCTCTATACTATTACTTCATGTACGTGAAGAAATATTTTTGTAAGATTCTCTGCTAATTGAGAATATATTTTTGAATTTGTGACTTATGCAATAGTCATCATTTTTTTTTTAGTTTAACTGTTTAATAGATTAATGTAAGATTACACTTGCAATGTGTTAAGGTTAAAAACATTTTTAACTGAGTATAAATTTTCTGCATAAAAGTAAGGTTAGTATCCCATTATTCAAAATTAACTATTCTTCACAACGTAAAATTAGTGACAGCTGTACAATTTTTTTTATTTTAATCACTTAAAGAAACAATAAATGTGTGTGTGTGTGATTTTTCGTTTTTGAGGATAGTATATAAGATATTTATTTATATAGGGTGTTTTTTTCGAGGTATAGAACTTTAAATTGCAATAAAACAACAATGTGTTATACGATTGACATGGATTTTTTTTTATTCGAAAGATAATCTTGTGGCATTACATTTTAAATATGATCAAGCAAGGCGTAGATTCGTCGAATGGGCCCAAAACGAGATTGAAGTTGTTCCCGATTTTCATAAGCGAATTTTGTTTAGCGATGAAGCGCACTTCTGGTTGAATGGCTACGTCAACAAACAGAACTGCCGCATTTGGAGTGAAGCTAATCCACAAGTGTATGTCGAAACACCATTACATCCAGAAAAACTGACTGTTTGGTGCGCTTTATGGGCTGGTGGAATCATTGGTCCGTACTTCTTCAAAAACGATGAAGGCCACAACGTTACAGTCAATGGATATCGGTATAGAGCCATGATTACTAACTTTTTTCATTCCTGAATTGAACAATCATGATGCCAAAGAGCTGTGGTTCCAACAAGACGGCGCAACATGTCACACTGCTCGTGCCACAATCGATTTATTGAAAAACACGTTTGGTGACCGCCTAATTTCACGTTTTGGACCTGTGCATTGGCCTCCAAGATCTTGTGATTTAACACCGCTAGACTAATTTCTGTGGGACTATGTAAAGTCATTGGTCTCTGCGGATAAGCCACAAACGCTCGATCATTTGGAAGACAACATTTGCCATGTTATTGCCGATATACGGCCAGAAATGTTGGATAAAGTCATCGAAAATTGGACGTCCAGATAGGACTACATCCGAGCCAGCCGTGGCAGTCCTATGCCAGAAATCATATTTAAAATGTAATGCCACAAGATTATCTTTCGAAAAAAAAAAAATTCATGTCAATCGAATAATACATCGTTGTTTTATTGCAATTTAAAGTTCTATACCTCTAAAAAAACCACCCTTTATATGTAGGATAATTTATTATGCTTATGTTCATTATTATTATTATACATGTACGTTTATGAAATAATCCCTTTCAATGGAAATAATTTGCGGTTCTTTCTTCTATGTTAAAATGAATTAAAGGTATTAATTATGAATGTTAATATAAACTTTCGTTTTCATCTGTTTTACTGCTAAATTAGGTTAAATAAAATTTCCAAATGGGAAATAAAAAAATAATATCAGAAAATACAAAATTTAAATAAAAATAAACATAAAAAAACAAACATTTTTCATTTTGCTCGTTAAAGTTTAAGATCAACAATCGGGTTGCATATGTCAAGAATAAAAACGAAAATAGGAGTTTGGAGATACTTTATCTGAAGTACTAATTAGATAAGTCTGGAACCCTTAGGGCAGAATAAATACTTATATTCAGTTGAGTTTTCTTAATTAAATGCGAGATATTCTAAAATAAATCTCTTTAATAAGAATTTCTTTATTTTAACTAAAAAGAAGTTGTAACCTAAAAGTATAAATTATTTTTTTTAAGGTTTTAAAAAAAAATATTTCATAATTATTTTTCTCCCAAATTATGTGCGTCAAGTTTTGCTCTACTACAGTGAATCTTAATAACAAACATCTTCTCATATTCAATTAAACTGGAAATTTTCTTATTATTTTGAAAGTGTTCTCCCCATTCTTTCTCTCTCTCTCGTCAATTTTCCAGCGCAAAATTTTAGTATTTATGAATAAATGCTTCTCATAATTCTTATATTGTGACTGAGATTACTTTATTTTAAAAGAATACACAGCTACCTTGACTAAAATGGATTTTTTAAGTTACCTTTGATATAGTATATAATTATTCAGTTAAAAATTTGTTAATTAAATGTTCGATATTCGATGTATTTTCTTTTTTTCCCTCAAACTTTATAAATTCTTTGAAGAAAAATATTTTTTATGGTTTTATTTAACTGCTTACTTTCACTATATATATAAATCCAAGTCCTTTATACATTTAATTTTAATTTAAATGCTTTAAATTCAGCTCAAATTTGATTTATAACGCGTTTATTATTTCTCTTTGCAAAAAAAGAACTTTAACGTTTTTTTTAACATTACGACCCCTGTGTACTCTAAGTATTAGCCCGATATCCAAGGATTAAATATGATCTTGAAAATAAAAGTTTTATGTATGGCAGAATATATTGTTTTTCGTCTAAAGCTGTAGCTTTTATAAGATTTACATGGAAGCATTTTCAAAGCTAATTTACAGCTTATTGTATTATATTAATATTTACTAATTATTCATTTCAATATATTAATGAAAAAAACTCATTAAATCATCGGCAGAGAATGTAGCAATAGAGGAGGACTCTTGAGAAACTTGAGTTTCAGAATTAACAACACACTTGACAGTATTTTGAATACACGCATTTTTTTTGTCTGGGATAAATTATGAAAAATAATTGTACCCTTAATGTATTTTCCATAACCAAATATTTGAAAAATATGTATGCTGCTCCCATAATATTTGGCACAAATGTAATAACAGGTAGAGTGGACTGGAATACGCAGTTGTGCAATAGGAATATGATTATTTAAATGCTTCAAGTGAGTGCTAAAACGTAAATAAGTATTTTAAGAAAAGATGTTAAGTCAAAGAAAACAAATATTTTAATAGGGGTCAGTACCCTGAGCATCTTCAAAAATTCAATTTGAGTTTTTTGATGCCTTAAAATTCTCCAAATTGTGACATTTCCAGAGACATAACATATTTGCCATTTTATGAATTACAAGTATGTCAAAATGACTTTTAAAAAATAATCTGTTTACGTGCCATGCCTACTTTGACAGCTAAAATTGTAAACATTTACCTTTTAAGTATGGTAAGCACTTCCAAAACCTATACCTTTTAAATTTATTCATACGCAGTTAGCTTAAGAATAACTGCGTAATAACTGCTACTTAATATAAAGACAATTTTTTTTACTCTTTATGTTTAATAGTTTCTGACATAAAAGGAGGTCATATTAACATTGTCTGCATAGGGATACTTTCACTTTAATGATAAAATCTTTAACAATGGATGGATGAAAGAGAGAGATAATCAACAGTAATAAAGGGTGTTTTTTTGAGAGGTATAGAACTTAAATTGCAATAAAACAACGATGTATTATTCGATTGACATGAATTTTTTTTAATCGAAAGATAATCGTGTGACATTACATTTTAAATATGATTTCTGGCATAGGACTTCCACAGCTGGCTCGGATGTAGTCCAATCTGGACGTCCAATTTTCGCTGACTTTTTCCAACATTTGTGGCCGTATATCGGCAATAACACAGCGAATGTTGTCTTCCAAGTGGTCAAGCGTTTGTGGCGTTTCCGCATAGACCAATGACTTTACATAGCCCCACAAAAAATAGTCTAGCGGTGTTAAATAACAAGATCTTTGAGGCCAATTCACAGGTCCAAAACGTGAAATTAGGCGGTCACCAAACGTGTGTTTCAATAAATCGATTATGGCACAAGCTGTGTGACATGTTGCGCCGTTTTGTTGGAACCACAGCTCCTGGACATCATGAATGTTCAATTCAGGAATGAAAAAAATTAGTAATCATGGCTCTATACCGATCGCCATTGACTGTAACGTTGTGGCCTTCTTCGTTTTTGAAGAAGGATTCCACCAGCCCATAAAGTGCACCAAACAGTCAGTTTTTCTCGATGTAACGGTGTTTCGACATACACTTGTGGATTAGCTTCAATCCAAATGCAGCAGTTTTGTTTGTTGACGTAGCCATTCAACCAGAAGTACGCTTAATCACTAAACAAAATTCGCTTATGAAAATCGACCATTATTTTCGAAATAAAATTGCACAATTTGAAAGCGTTTTTCAGGCGTGAGTCTATTTGTGATGAATTGCCAAACCAAACTGAGAATAAATCACTTGACAGCTGTTAAATCGGTCTCCATCTTGGAAAGTAATGCCAACTTAAACTTCTATACCTGAAAAAAAACACTCTGTATAGGATTCACAGTTGCGATGTTTGAATTAGTGTTTAGTAGCGAAACCTTCTGGTATACCACATACATTTCTAGCAGCAATTAAAAGTCTAGACATAAGATAATTATGATATAATACGATGTGTAATAGAGCATGATCTTAATGTGATTCAAAAATCAGAAATATAAGCATTTCAAATATGTTGTGCAAGATGGTCAAGGAAGAAGGCTACCGTATCGTAATCAATGTATAGACAACACCAAATTAATTCGTGACATTCCAATTGAAGTGAAATGGTTCGCAAACTGTATGACCTGCTGGAAAAATATCGGAAAGATTTTTTTCAGGATTTACTGTAGTATGATGTTGTATGGTCAAAAACTATGTATTTCACATGGCCCAATTAACTTCTTGTGCGTAATTCTAGGTTAAACATTGATGGACAACTTTCTCTTATAGGCAGGTCGTCTTACGGTATTTGGATACTCATGAGCCCTAGGGAGAGAATTCCTGATGGGAAACGTACAACCTGAAAAGGTAGCATCCGCGGATAAGAGGTTGGCAGAGAGATTGAGATTATCTGCAGTATGCTATAAGTACCAGCACACAAATAAAAATAACATTCAAAAGTTATATTAAAGTTCCCTCACTTGCACTCTATAAATGATGTGGATGTATTTTACCTTCTGTTAAAGTTCTTCCAAAGGTTGAACTGTTCACACCAATTTAAATTCAATAACTCACAGGCTTCTAATAGGACTTTCCTCTACTAACCATAGAACTACTTCTTTCACTTCAGAAATTCCACGATGTATAAATTGAACCACTCACATAAAACTCCTAATGAATGTGTTTGAATGTTTGGCAAATTCGGTAGCTTCTTCCCAGAAATCAATCTTTGTACGTTGCTTGAGGCGCGCTTCCTTTCTAGGTTCAGCCTTATAAATTTTATGTATGTCGATCAGCTCCGAAGTGATATGAAGATGCATTATATTTCATATTTATCCGGGGAGTGATGATTAAAGTGTTTTCACTTATCAGTTACACAAGCACCCTCTGCCGCATCAATGTGGAATTTCTACCCAGAAATCCCTATGCTAAATATGTTTATTTCTTTTCTTCCGCTCTGCTGTACATTGTCTGATATCTAATTTTGAAACACACTGCATACTGCAATAATATTGATGTTAACTTAGTGCCCTCTCATCTATTCTAAACCTAAATGTACACCTAAAATATATTTAAATTAATCTATGAAAGTCTTTATGGAGGACCCCCTTATACTCTTAACATCATCAGAATTTAATTTATTAATTTGTTTACATCCTTTGACGACACGTGGTACAACCTGTTAATCTTTACTTTCTGCTTGTGTTGCAATGTTCATTTGCATACGTCACAGTTCTTTGTCCAGCTGAGGTTCGTATGTAAAACACCATAAATTAGCATGGAGTTAGTCAAGGGAAATGGAAGTGAAAAACCTTTACAATACTAAGGAAAGCTTAAAAGTTTTTGTTTTTATAACATATTAGATACGATTATTAATCAGGTAATGTTAAATATAGCATAGAATTCATGAAAATAACATTATTTTTAACATATTTTAAAAGATGGCTTTCATTTACACGAGAATGAACGAAAGTGCTTCCATTTACCATATAATAGATTGTATATTTGAGGGGTTTGTCAGTCACATGGTTGTCAACTATAAATAAATTAGGTTTAAACAAACAGTGTTGTTAAATAAACAAGCCAGCAGTTTCTGAGTGTCTCAATTTAAATGCATAATAATTTGGAAAACAATGTAGAAACGTAACCATTATATTTGTCAGAATTTTCTCTTATATAAAAAAGTTATCTTTTTTAAATACGAATTAATTTTATTGAGAACTTAATCCAACTAAAGCCATAATTCATTATGCATAGTTAGTAAAGTTTATTTATCTAAAATATTGCTTTTTAACTGAAAAGTTAGTTTTATTTTAAATGGTATAGTTTTGTAAGAGTTTGGCACAGATAAACCATAAATTTCCTTTAAATTTAGAAGAACTATTCAATACTTTGGAAAATGCATTTATAAATTAGTTTACTAACCAAGCAACACATCTGTGATGTCAGTGGCAAATTTTATTCACATCTTAATTCTTGATCGTGTTTAAAATATAAAAGTGAGTTTCACTCAAATGAGATTCTGTTATTCCATAATAACCAATTTGGCCTTGCCTGTGGTCTTTTCATTTCACTTTAAATAATTTTTGAATAGAGGAAAAAAATAATAAGCCATTACGTTTTTGTTGTTATAGATATCGACTAACTTGATTGTTTTGCGTAACGATATTCCAAATACTAATATTTTAATAAACTATGTGAAATTCACAGGCATATAAATTAAAACTTCAAAGTAATTGAACAAAAACTATTTCATGATTCACTTATAAATCTAAGATATTACACTAAGGAAAAATATTTTCTTGAAGATATTTCGTAGAGAATACATTCTTGGATAAATATTTCCTAAAAAATGAGCGTTTGAAATTGCATCATGAAATGTAAAAGAATATACGAAGTATATATATTTAAATAAACAATTGATTTAACAAAATATCAAAATATGATTCTAGTAATGTTTGTTCCTGCAATTTTCTATGAATTTCTATCATATATTTTATTTCTAAATATTTATTTAAATATTCAATTCTATTTAAATGGGAAAATTTCATATATCACTCTGCATCTCAAGAAAAAAAATATATGCTTTATTTTGCAATTCTCTTTCATCCTACCTTTCGTTTGCTGAAGAAATCAAATAGATTTCAATAACAAAAACTAAATATTTTCTTTAAGTAAACAATCTTTGTTTTTCAAAACTCTGGGTAAAAACGCACCCAATGTTTAGATTTAGAAATAAGTTCACCTTCGGAAAGTTGATTTTTAACTATAAATATTTGCGTAGTATCAAATTTAAAGAAAACCTCTTTTTAAATCTCTTCGAGATTTAAAGATTTTTATTGAAAAATATTCCTTAGGCATACACTTTTTTATATAATATATCATTCTTTTTTAAGAATTATTCCTGGCTTAGATACTTTTATTTCGATAAAATACATTTTATCAAAAATGTTAAAAAAAATCATTTCTATCGATTCCAACGAAGAAAAATTACTCTTTGATAGCATCAATTAAATAACATACAAGTAATTATAATATAAACCAATTGTAATAATAAGAAACGAATTGCGCAATAATGAACATTTGAAGAATACTTTTTAAAAGTTTAGTTACCATACATGATTTATGAATTAGGTTTCTGAAAAATTTCAAAATACATATACTAAAGAAAACTAAAATCTCTCAAATTGTCTAACAAAGAATTATTGGATGTTCAAAGTAAATATACGTTTTTAACTCTTCAGTATGATTGAACAATTAAAACGGCAACACCTTTTTTTCAATAGAACTACATTATAAAACCAACTAAATGTACATTTATTTTTTTTAGGTATACGTTAGGGAAATGAAGTAATGTAAGAGGAGATGTATTTGTATGGGTGTGGGTGTGGGTGTGATCCACGGACAACTTTAGCCATAAGACATAGGCATTTCTCTGTTTAAAGACAACCATTATTAGGAGGGTACATCAGGGGTGCATCCTGATAATAATGGGTACATAGCTATATGTAGGGGTGTACCTGATCGGCTACGATAAATAAGTATGCCCGTCAATTATGAGTGGCTTGCAGATATATTAAATAGCCTGGGGTACACCAAATGTGCCCCACAACATTATGCTACCCCTCCCTTCTTGTTGGTGTTCAGAAATGTTTTGTACAAGCTGGTTTTCCTGCAGTCTCCTTCGAATAGGTATGTGTCCATCGCACTCTTATATGCTGCAGTAGGAAACGAGACTCACTTGAAACAGAAACATTTGTTTGATGTTCTATGCTCCAATATCTAATATTCACAACGTTTCAATATAATATTCAAAACGCTTTGTATAATAAATATTTATCAACAAAAGTGTTATATCCAGGTATTGGCTACAAAGGACGATACGTAATAAAGTCCGTTGCATAATTATCCTAGATGAATTTCTTGCACATAACTGAATCATTTGAACTGTCAATGTATCATTGGTAGTCGTCGGTCAGTCTTAGCCAGGCGTCGCAGACGCGATGCTGCTCTCTCTCTCTCTGTCTCTGCGTCTGATCTCTAACATTAATTACTAGTAACTCCCAATTGTTTTCGAAATATTTCTTCCCCAGGTATGATAATGGATTATTTCGAGTCAATTAAATTGCATTATTTATCAATTACAGTACATATTGATACGTAAACATACACTGCGCTAACTTCTTTTTTATGTTTCATTGTCACAATTGTAAATACATAAAACCGCCCTAAGGAAATCACACATTTGCTAAAATGTGTACACACTCAAATACACACACACACACACACACACACACACACACATATATATATATATATATATATATATATATATATATATATATATACATGGTTATTTAAACAAATAAGAAAATTATGATCAACAAGCTTGTCAAGTGCTGGGGTATGAGAGCTTTGAAGGATTTTTAAAATTTTGTGTTCAGTACTGTATAAATCAATCGGAACCATAAAAAAGATATATAACGTTTCACAGAATATGGCTTACACAGCAATGGACATCACATTAGGCATGTAACTAATTGTTAAATTATTTTAATCCTACAACAACTGTTGCATTTCATTTCATATGTATGTTATTCCTCAAATATGTTTTCTGAATGACCAAATTTAAAGACACATATTTTCTTTACGTTGGATCTCTAGAAAAAAAAAAACTTTATGTTTGCCAGTAAAATTCAATCAGTTTCCTTAAAATTTCTTTTAAAGATAAAAATATAATGCAATTTTTCTCACTAAAAATAATCACAATAAATTTTAAAAAAATGTGTTAAATTTTTGGATGTATTACATTAAAAAAATATACTCTGTGTGTTTCCTTTGCCTCATGGATTTATTTGTCATTCTAATTAATTTTGTAAAGGTATGTAATTAAGTTTGCACGGCTAAAATGAAATGGAGAAATGAGAAACGAAACTCAAATTCCTTCTTAAAAAGCGATTTAGCCTACTTCAATCAATTCCCAGTTTATGTTTTATTTTCAGCACTTGATATAAGTTTAAGTATTATATTCCTAATTATGTCTAATGAAGAATACTCAATGTTTCACGGAGTAAATTATCAAATGCGAAATAAAAGTAATATCCTCCCTGTGTGAGTTTCAATTTTAGGTTATTACCTTTATAGGGAGGAAACTTTTAATGCATCTATATTAGTATTTAAAAAATTGCTTAACCTTATATATACACTTTTATTTATTTTTTCTCAGTTAATCACTGAAGTTTACAATGTTAGGAAAAGAAAAAGAAATGGTAATGAACATTAATTAAATGTGTCTCAGAACAGCATTCCTACTTTTCCGTCATGAACATTTCATTAAGTAACTATTCCCATTGAAAACATCGAGGAAACAACTAAAGAAAAGAAATGAAACGTAAAAGACGATGTGATTTAAAGAGTGAATTAGACTCTAAGAGAAGAAAACCTCTCCAAGGTTACATCCAAAATGTTAGTCATATGAATAAAATAAAATACATATTGATTGAAAGGTTCTGTCTTTTTGCATTGTGTATTTAAGTTTCATATTTGTTATATTTTTAAGAATACCTTGAAAAACAAATTAATATTAAAAAAAGGAAAATTATATGACAAATTATATTTTTTCTGTGAATTTGGAAGTTTTTCATTTTTTTTTATTTGTTGTATATAAACAATGTTAAATAAGATAAATGAATTTTTTACATAGATGACAGTTTTACGATAGATAGATATCAAAGATAAAATAACAAAAATATTCAGTATTTATTCTATTCACCATTATAAAGTTCATGTTTAGCTGCAATATACGTAAATATATTAAGATAGAAACACTAGTATACACTCATTCAAAGATATTTTATTCAATTCTATTAATAATTGAATCAGAGTCAGTTACGTAAAACATCAGCTTATTTACGAATTTAAATTTAAACAAGTTTAACGAAAGGCATGCGCAGGAAGTACCAGTTAAATAGAATATTTAACATGTTAAACTTATCTGTATCTTTCCACGTTCTGTGCGTAACTTCTGGTGTGGTTTAGAAATGTTTTAGGTATGAATTAATATCTGGAAGTGATGACAACTAACTGGGATCTATTTAAGGAAGGCGAACTTCCTATTCCATTTCGTTGTCCTAAGTCAAATCAGACGACCCCCCTCTCGTCTCATCAGGTTGCAAATTCTTGACTACTAACAAATTCTTGCCGCTTATTTCTTACTTTAGGAAAATGCTTCCAAGAAATTGCGTAGATTAAAGTTCATAAAATGACTGAAATGGAAACAGAAGGTTTTGGATGAGAATGGATTATTGGCTCACACAACATGAATTAATATCCCTATCATATGTTTCAATATAATTATTGTCTTTATAATATTTCAAGCAATATTATTTTTATTTTTTAGCCTGTAGAATTACTGTTGTTGTTTCAAGATTCAAAATATTTCTATAACGAAAATACTTTTTTTAATGCTATAAATAGTGAAAATAAATAAGCCACTCAATTTCATCTATAAAAAGAAATCGATTGTACATTAATTGTTTTGGTACATTTACGTATACTCTGAGCATTTTTCAAACAATAGCAATAAATTTAACAAGAAAAATAGAATTTGTTTCAATTAAACTCAAACTATTCATAATAGAAATGTAAGAAGAAAAAAAAACTTTTAAATTTTAGATCAAAATTAATGAAATCAAATAAGGTTTCATCAAAATAAAATTTCTTAAGAAATATCTGAACAAAGTTTGTCGTATTTATGAGAGAACGAGCTATACTGTAATAATATTTATTACTATCCAACGTTGTGTTTAATTAATTAATACAAGTATGAAAATCTGATTCCATTTCTCCAGAATCTATAGTACCAAAATACAATGTATTCATTTACAAAATTCTTTAAGCACAACAATGACAGCAAATACACTAACTTCCTACCACTGGTCATGTGCGGGTAATATTTCTTTCTTAAGGAGAAAATTTCAACTTATTTGCAAGAACTTTAGATGTTTTAAACCTGCAGACTTTCTAAAAATACCATTCCAGTGAATGTTTAATACATAGTAGATTTCTTTCTGAATTTGTGAATACTTTGACCTAGAAAGCTTTATCCACTCAAACTACAATGAGACTCCATTTGGGATATGTAAAGAATATTCCTTTCTAACACTCTTTCTGAAGAAGAGTGATGAATGTGATTTTACTGTTACTAAGAATCTCTAGTGACCTACTACGGTATCTACTTTCACAAGTTCGAACAATTAGTTTTGCTGTTCCATTTGTAAACTCTTCTGCTTAGAGACGGAGAGAGAAGATAAACTAAGATATATGATTAAAATATGCGAAGTATCATCTATTAGTGTTAAACATTCCAAAAAATAATTGTTTGAAACAATATTAACACATGAGAAGGTTATTGCTTAGGAAAGTTATTATGAAGATGAATGGAAAAAATTATTTTATTGATTAAAATTGCAGCTGATAAGAAACATGTAAACCAGATTCATAATCCATGTAATCATTCTATTTAATTTCAGTGTTTATATATTGCCCATTTATTAAATTGTATATTTTTTATTTAATTCAATAAATGTTGCTTCTGCAGTTGGCGTTTTTAAAATTTAGAAACGTTTCATTAAAATAAAGTGGAATTTATAGGATTGTAAGCGTTTAATATCAAATCACAGGATCTGAATTTCAAGGATGATCAATAAATGAAACGAAATATGATTTATTATAATATAATTCTTATATATACAAGTAAGTGAAGAATCCTAAGCAATATAACCATAAATTATTCTTCAATAAAATAACATAAATTTCATGATATATTGCTCGTTTCAAAAATTGTAAACACTTACGGGATTTCTCTTTTAACGTTAAGCATTTTTAATGAAAGTAAATATGTACTATATACCAACCAATTTCGCTATATTTTTAAGTCGTTATCAACTGAAAAAACATCACCAAATTTTCTTTTATCGTTATTATTCTTATGTGAACATTCACGGTAAAGGTTTTCCGCTAATGGATGCATATAGTGCCATTTGTCGACGTGTTTTGATTCTGAGAATTGGTCGATAATATTTTACATAAGTACCTTAATGAAGAAATTTGCTTTAAGAATTTTAAACGACATCCCACCAACCTCATTAACATGGAGTCTATGCTAACTTCAATGCTGCTTGAATGTTACCTTTATCTGTTATTTCATGTATAAGTTCTCTGATTAATATTGTGTCATACTTACTTTAATACAGGTATGTCTTTGATAAAAGTATAATCACGTAGATATTATTAATGAATGCGCTAAAGAAATGACACAAAAGACTGCTAAAACTGATAGAAATTCCATATAACTCGAAATCAGTCGCCTTTTTTTCAATGTTCTGTTATTAGTCTGTGACATATTCTTAAGATCCAGTTATGTATTCAAAATTTCACGACGCCACTTTGTGTATAGTGGACAATGTATCAAAAAATTTGTAATATAAAAATAACAAAAATATTTACATGTATAAAAATTTTAACCTATTGAGAGATTTCATCAAAAAATTATACGAATAAGCTCGCAGGTCTTTCTTTTAAAAACGCCATTTCAAAAAGAGTTATACTCTTTTTAACTGCAGTTTATATGTAGATAAGCTGCACTTATTAATATTTGCAATAAATTATTTAAGTTTCAGAAAATTGGTAAATTTGTATAGAATTAAGAAAAAATATAAAAAAATTTAAAAAACTATAATTAAAAATCTATTCACCGAATTTATATAAATTTAGAATTTAAATAATCATTATATATGTATCTAAGGCCTGCAGTAAAATCTTTTGATTACAAATGTAATAAATAAATATTCCAGAGCTATTTGGACAGACAATAGAATGAATTTGTCAATTTTTACAATACCGTTACACAAATATTAGATCATATTTAAAAAAAAAATATTCTTATAAGGATCTTTCTTTTACTACACGCCCTAGAAAATATTGTGTGAAAAAATAGGACCACGTTTCAAAGATATTTAATGGAAAGATTTTGAATTATCATTTTGAAGTTTTCAAAATATACGAAAACAATTATTTTGAGAAAAATGCAGTTTAGTATGATGTGTGATATATATGTTTTTTATTTATACAATTACTTACTAATTCATCAATTATATAACATATCTTCTGTTTTAACATTTTTAGTATTTTTTTTTCTTTTTAGCTATCCTTTCTTTCTGCCAACCTTCTCCACTAACAGAAAATTCCGTACTCAAATTTCATCAAGTTCTGCAAAGCGTTCCATAGTTAATACACCAGTAGTAATACTGAAATGTTTCAATTTATCTAAAATTTTCTGAAATTTTAAAAATTTTGAAGTCATATTCATGGCTAACCCAAACATAGAATTTTGCACAACACTACATTTTGTTTCAAAATACACAGGATAACATAATAACAAAATCATATTAATTAAAAATCTGAAGTTAAAAATATGTTCTTCGTTCTTTTCTGGGACATCTGTAGGTTTTAAAGAGTTTATTAGGTTTTTGATTCATTTACAGTTGGAATATTTAAATCGGTACTAATTGTTTCGTTCTCGAAAATTGAAACTTTATTAATGTACTTATTTGCTTTGAACTGACGTTAACGGGAATCACTTTTACTTTTGTTATTTGCCATACATATTTTTAAAAAATAAATAATATAAGCCAATAATTTACTGACATCCCATTAAATAAAGCTGATAATTTTTGTTTTGCAACTAAACAGAACTTTTATCGAATCAAGTTGAATGAAAAAAGTATTGCTAGATTTACTTTTTCAAATACTCTTAAAATGTGTAATTATTTTTTTTTCTATTGAATCAAAAGTTTGCTAAAATTTTATTCTTAAAAATTTAATATTTGGATCCTGTTTGACGAGTTTAAGTGTGTTTAAAAAATTGATCTCCTGTAACTTAAATATACCCTTCCGATTTTTCATGCTTTAATAATTCTTTAATATTTTGGCTTCTAAGTGACCTAGAAACGAAATAAGAACAGTTTTGATATTGCTAAATAATTTTTTATTCTATAAAATAAAAAGCTGAAAATATGTTTTTTTTGCAAAAAGAGACAATTTCAACGTATTTACATACCTTAACTTCATGACGGGGATCAAAGATGCCTAGGGAAGATAATTTAAAATTTTAAGAAATATATCATAAGTTATAGATTACCCATTCCTTTTCATGTCTATCAAGAAACATTGATATTATTTTGATTTTTTTCAAAAATATATCATGTGTGAAAGTACTTACAATAATTACAACGCAATTATCATTAAGAATTTATCACAGAACAAATAAAATGTATCCATTATTTTGTTCCACATTATAATTCTCTATAAATAATTGCCAAAATAGATAAAATATTTAAACACTAATTTAAGATTTTCATTATTTTTAAATTTTCTACCCTAAGTTATATCATTATTTTAATAGATAAAAAATTAACATTTTTCCTACCATTGACAACTATATATTTTAATACTTTAATAATACATCTTTATAAAGTTTTGAACTTCTTAAAAGGGGGAATAATTCGCAAGTATTCAGAAAAAACTTTTTTACAACTTTTGTTTCTAAAAACAAGTTCAACAATGAAGAAGTTAACTCATAAATAAAATGTATGAGTGAAATGTAAGACTTACTAAAAAAGTTGCTAATGTATAGATTAAATTCTAAAATTAGTAATTATTTAAATAAGTCAGCAAAAAATATATTACTCAGCCAAAGTACTGATTTAAGCTCATTTCGGTCCCTGGGCAAAGAAAATCTACAGACCCCATTGGAATTGGAAATATTCGATTTTATTTAAGAACATTGCAAATACTGCAGAAGTATTCACCACACAAGAAATTAACATGCTTAAATCCGCTTTTTAATTATATTCAGATTATTTTCTTAGAAATTTAAATTAATAAAAATTAAGACATGCTTCCAAAAGCTTTGCAAATATCTTGTTACGTGCAGTATTTAATTTGTTGAATTCTTGTTTTTTCCACTTAATTTTACCATAGTTGTTGGAATGCAAAGTAATTGCTTTTTTTTACAACTATTTCTAGATTCTTTTCCTTTGCTTAAGAAAAATAAATTAACAGAACAGCAACCAGGTGAAGGAATAAACACTCTAAGTGAAACGAATAATCGTCATTCTGTCACTTGCTTTGTGTTTCTTGTATTGTTGAGAAAACCTTATTAAGCAAAGTTTCCTTTTAGCATTTAAATTACATGATTCAGTGACCTAAAGAATAATTTAATTTGATTTTCAAAAATTAAATGCTTCAATTTAGTAAGTAAATATATAACATTTAATGAGTTTCAATGAAACGATTTATTCATTAATGAACTTGCCAAATAAATAAATAGAATAAATTAGACAACTACTCGATCTATACAAATCGTTCAGGAAGCTAAATTTATCTGTTACAGTTAAGAGAAAATGCTATAAAACTTTTCTTAAGAACGTGATAGTAACACTAGTAAAATCTTAGATATATAAATACTTATTACAATATTTTTAATAAAAGTTGTTAATCTCTTCTTAAGTAAATATTTTTAAAATTTGAAATCAATTAAATGTTTAGTATATGTTTCAACTCACATTGTAGGCTAAGTATAATTTCATTACTTTTTTTCGATTTGTTTAGATGATTCATAAAATTGTTGAGAACTATGTAACTAAAATTTTTTTTGTATGTATCATTTAATTTTTAATATTTTCAAAGAAGAATATTGTGTTTTGTCTAAGAAATGTGTTTAGTTCCTTCGCATTTAGTCATATAATTTTTTCCCAGTTGATAAGAATACTGTTCTTTCTCAATACCCTATTTATTCAACAATAACTTAAAATAATAAAATGGTTATTTTTAAAATTTAATGACTACATCAAAAAATTATTAGGTATTATAAAAGTCATTGTATGCGGTTGAATTCCTTTTTAACAGCTTTTTTCGTAAAATTAGTTTCTCCAACAAAAAAGAGAAAAGAAAACTTTATTTGCATTTGCAGTTTTAATAACGTTTTTGCATAAATTTATGTTTGTTCCGTTATTATAAGTTATTAAATATTTTTTCTACGTTTATTTGAGATTAATGCAAATGTAAAATAATAATAATATTCCATAATTTTTCAACTAAAATTATTTGGCGTTTTCTATGTCCTTTTTTAACACATCAACATTCAAAAAATAATTTACATTCCAAAGAAAATAAATTCTGTATCATTTTTTATTTGATATTTTGAAACTTTATACATTTTATATCTCTTTCACATATTCAATAATTCTAAGGCATTTTAAAATGAAAAAAACGCTTTTTGTATCAAGTGAGTTACTAAATTAAGTATGCGAGTATCGGTCAAATACATCGTTATAAAATTATCCGTTATTTTAATATAATTCTTAACTTATGGAATATGCTAAAAATTTGGTGGAAACTCCAAATCAGTCAAAATTATTGATCTAAGCTTAAAATAATATTTATCATATTGGGCTAATTAGATTTTTAAGGTAGTAGCAAAATTTTATAGAAATAAAGATATTATATTATCTTAGGAGAAGATAGACAATGCATCCATTTGGTTTTACTTAATATTCAATGTATTATAACGGGAAGCAAAACGTGTAACAAACTCACCTTATAGTTATTTTGCATGAACTAAGAAAAGTAATCGAATGAAGATTTTAAGTAATATAACTAGTTTAAAAATGAAGTAAAATTTTCAAAGAAAATACGAAAAAAAAAAATCTAATGTTTATTTAGAAAGGTGTTTTTACTATTAAAACTAAAAGAATCTGTAAAATATATGTAATTGGGATATATTCCCTTCTCTTTATAATTGCATCAATTGTAAACTAAAATTAAAATATGCATATTAATTTACTTCTTCAAATAAATTGAAGATGTAGTAGAGATGAATTATAATTAACTCAGATAAAAAACCATACGATGTTAGTCACCATTTGCTTTAATCCAAAAATTCTTACTTTGAAAATCTTCAAAATTTTTATTGGAAACTGATTGTTATATAGACTAGGGTTTTAGAAAGTATTAATATTAATTTTATTTGAAATACTTAAATGCATTTTCATACATGTTAACATTGTTATAATTACTTTCATTTATATATATATATTTTAGACGTGAGTTTAAATTCTCAGAATTAAAACAAGAAGCAAAGTATTTCAATTATAAAAATATTTTAGAACTTCAAAATTTTACCAGGGAAAGAATGAGAAAAGGAAAATTTAATAGTAAATAATTTACCTAAGAAACAATAGTAATTTAATGGATTTTTAAAAAAATTAGTCCAATGCCGAGTTATCGCATTTTATTAGCGAAAGAAAATTGTAATTTTTCTTTGTTTAGAGATTAATTAATGTTCATAAAGATTTCAAATATGATATCGTGACATTATTTTTACTTTATCTTCACATAAAATGGTTTTCATACCATTCCTTAATTTCACTCAAATCAAGACCAATTGCCAATACAATATGTTGTTCCAAATAACATTAAAAATATTTTGTTACAATTAAAAATCTGAATTCAATAGATAATTATTTAATCACTTTAATTTAAAAAAATAGTTTTATAGTTAATTACATTTACTGCTAAATCACAGTGAGTAAAAAAGTAAAAAGGTAAAAGTTTGAGGATATCCCTTGAGAAATCAGAGATGTGCAGTAAGGAATTAAAAACATAGGATCTACAGATTGAGCAGTTAAAGGTAATTTGCATGTGAAGTAGTAGGAGAAGTATTAAAAGTGAGTTATATAGATGGGACGTTAGTTAATACCTAATTTAATAGGATCTTTTAGAGTGTATTCGGTTAATTTGTTAATAGTGTTTTGTTGTTGTTGCTAATACCCTCGTCTGACGGTGTCATATTTCATTATTTTTTGATAATTGCTAATAACATTTTTGATATATATATATATATATAGGAACGCGCGCATTCTTGAACATCACTAGTGTGTTGACCTTCCTTTTTCTATTTATGTTTTTTTTTTATTTTCTTATGTTATACTTTTAGTTATAAAATTATTACTGTTGCTATAAAAGCAAAACCATTTTGTACCAGAAAGTTATCACAATATGTATAAGTAATATGTAAATAATCCTTATGTAGTCTTTACATGTAGTCTTTGTAGTCCGTTTTAGTCCTTAAATATTTTTTTTTTTATAATTTACCATCATATCGAAATTTAAAGAAAAAATAAACTCCCAGAACTAAGTAACAAAACAGACCAATTAACATACTTTTGGAATTTTCTGGAAGCTCAAAAAATAGGACTCCCAAAACAGCATTTTATATTGAATTAGTTGTATATTTTTTTTCCTCATTTAACCTTTGCATAGAGTACGACAAATAAATATTTTAACAGATTAAGCTTCAAGTGAACAAGTTAAAGCTTGCCACTTAACGTAAGAAACTTAACTACATGCAAAATATTTTATGTGTAATATAATTAGAAGTAAACTTTAATTTATTAATGTTAATATTGCTTGAAATGAAATTTAATAACAGATTATATAATTCTTTATTTTCATTAAAAACTTAAAACTTTAATAATTTAGTTTATTAATCTTTCAAATTACATTTACTATTGTTTATTTTTTAATTAACACATAACCCACATATAATACAAGGTTAAAAGAAAATACATTAGATATCAAAGTATAACTAGTAAAAACGATAAAATCTGAAAGTATTTTGAAAAAGAGATAAATTTCTTTTGGATTGAAACTGTCATAAATACCACCAATATTTATTTATCGCCTTCTATGCGGGCGTAAAAAAAGAATATTGTAGTAACGCAGCATTTTAAAGCAAAAAATAAACTCAATAGAACGAAAATAAATCTACACTTCAAAGTTTGTCTTTTAACTCAAAACTAGAATATAGATTCTAACAAATGAAAGTTCAATTGCTCCAGATTTCTTCGTGACATTCCATTTTAAGACGAAAATTTAATTATGAGATATGTTGGATTCTTAAAATTCATCTCAGAATTCTATAGAAGAAGTAATACTGCCCTTTTTTTCATTGAAAATGTCACTAAATAAATGACAAAACCCAACTGCATTTCAATCAAAAATAAAGGAAACGAAAAAAAAATTGTTTCAAAATTTCCTAGTTCGTAGAGAAAAAATGCATATAAAAGAACTTTCCAGATTGTTGGAGAGAGAAAGTTCGAAATGAATTGAGAAAGAAGCTTCATGAAAGAGTCCTTAATGATGCCACTCGCTGAAATGAAACTCTGAAGTGAATACTAAATTATTTTTCTTCCTTTTAGGAAAGCGAAAAAATTTAGGAGAGGATATGATTATTTGTCAGTGATTTGACTTTTGGGATGTAACAAAAAAGAGGACCAAATGGGATCTGTCAAACCTCTTTTTCTTCGATGAAAAAATTCGTTTTTACAATATTTTCATAAATATTTGACGGTTTACTTAGAAATATTTTAAAATGGCATGTCTCATTTAATAAACACACTGCAGTTGTAATTTTTTTAGTACTAAATATTTTCTATTTTATTTTACTTTTGATATTTTTTAATCAAAAAATTGTTTTCAATTTACAAAAATGTGCAGCAAGTTTTTAAAGAAAAACCGCACATACACAAGCGCATTTTTTCGTCAGATATAATAAATTATTAGTATACGTATCACGGGATTTTTTGTAGTTTTGTACTATTCTTTGAATAATAACTTATTGAGTTTAAATAACACGGAAGAAAAAAATTGGTGTCGTTATGTAACACGCATTTAATCTAATCATTTTAGGGGGAAACAAGTATATTTTTAATAAGCAAATATTATGATTTTTATGGGAAATTTTGAACGAATTACTTCGAGAATCAGTAAATGAATTTTAAATAAATTAAAATTTAGACATGATACCCCTATTGGAAACTTTTAGATATTCTTTTTCATTTATCTGCTGCATATTTATTTCATATTTTGTATTGTAGAAATGATATTTTTATATCTTGAAATGTGAAATATTTTCCCTTGATTTACATTTCAGTTCATCAAAGTAAACGAGAATTATTATTATTATTATTAATAATAAAGTGCATTGCCTCTTGCATTTTACATAATTTTATATAGGTAATGGTAATTTTTTTTATCTAAACCTAGCGTTACTATTTAAAATATGTGCTGCATTGCTAATTTTCCCGAAACACTATTTGACTCAATATAAATTATAAATGATGTAGTATTCCTAATTTATATATAAATACATATATATTTTAATGAATCATGAAATGCGAGTATCCGTTTTTATTATGAATTTATAAAGATTTCCCTTCTTGCATATTTATGGAATGTTAAAACATCTATTTGGGAAATATAGGTACAGATTAAAGTAAGTTGCTATTAGAATATGAGGAATTAACCTGATACAGCTTGAATATAGCTTTTTTCGAGTAAAACAACAATACATTTAATTTCAATCTAATTGTACATTCAACCTTATATAAAAAAAAATAATTTTCGATAGTGAGAAATTGAGTGAACTGTTTTAAATCCGTGCAATCTTACTTAATAACATATAATTAAAATATTAATTCAACGAATTTTAAGAGTTATGAACGAGAAGTAGACTTTGATATAATAGAACGTATATGAATAAAAATATTTTTTTAAAAAAAGGTATGTGATATCAATTAAAGAAATATGTTGTGTGAAAAAAAAGATTCACACTGAGAAATTCCTTTATTTTAAATTATATAAACACTTTTTTTTTCACAAAAAAAATTAAATGGACGCTCATCCGTAGGCATCTAGGCTGCGAAAACGATTATGAATCCTATATCTGGTGGTCTTGGGTGTGGGAGACGGCGAAAGTGGATTTTCTTGGTATGCATATAAGCAGGGATGTGATTGTCTGTTACGAGGAGATCCAGGAGACGTGCCTAAAAATTTCCTCATGATGGAGATTGAAGAAACATTTTACGTGTTTTAGAACTTAGAGACTGCTCTCTGGTTGGTCTAAGGTGAAAACGAACATTGACTCCGATTGGCTGCACAGGGGCTGAGAATAGGGTAAGTGGGAAGAGTTTGTCCAGTGGGGTAGTTTAGAATTTAAAATGGTAAGAATTTAAAGAAAGATTAAAAAATTAAATTTACTTAGGTGCAATAATTAAAAAATCATTGCAATGAATTTTTGCAATGAAGTACCATGGAGGGTTATAGGATTCAAGAAGAATTCTTCTTGGCATTGGCCTTTTGGTTTTATTGTTAGAATTATAAGGAATTAAGTTGAGAATATTTGCATTATTAGTCTATGGTAGGGCATTTAAAATGTTAATTGCAATTTTCTGGGTATGAATTTTGAAAAAAAAAATATATATTGATTTTAAAACTTTGCGTATGTCGTCCCCCCAAAAGTGAAACCAATGCACTCGTATACTGAATTTTTATTTCTTAAGTGGTAGAATTAAATTTTTTCATATAATAACATAATTCACCCATAAAAATATCAGTGTAAAATTTTCTGCTTTGCTCTTCTCTCTCTCTCTCTACTTCAAGTTTATTTATTTCTTAGAATTTTACCTATATAAATTAAATACAAAATCGTTTGGTTGGAAACACAAACAAAATCCCTATTTTCTCTCTTCTCAAGGCATTGCTAAAATGTAAAATTTCGTCATTTTTGAGGGGAATCTTACGAAACGTTTGGGTCATATGCATCCTTCTAGTTCTTTACAGCTTAAAAATCAGAAAACCTTGTGAAACAGGACACTTAAAGTATTTTAATGAGGCATAGAATGCAACATTTATATTCATTTATTAGGAACTAAATTCATCGTTAATTTTTGTACACTGTTTCACGCATTTTGAAAAATTTTTAATTAAAAATCTAGTTTGAAATGAGCTGAACAAAATTTTTTCTATTAATACAGAACTTTTGTAGTTTGGCGTTTTTTACTATGGGGCTATTCATTGTTTCAACAGCATAGGTTTCAAGAGAATTTCACGAAGAAAAAAATTAACTAATTTAACGCGCGAATATTATGTGCATCTAAAAATATCACGCTTTTGTAAATTCTTAATTAAGTATCTTTTTACTATAACTAAAGTTATCGGTTCAAAACGCACTGACTTTAAACGTATAATTCGGGGTGACATTGTAAATTACCAAAACAATTGTAAAGCAGTAGTTTTTTGTTGGAATTAAAACTTCAATCGACTTTTACTTCAATTTTCTATCTCACCTAGAATTTCCGCTAATTGAAATACAGGGAGATCGCGAGGCGATTTAATCATATCTCCATTGAACGTGCCGGATCTAATTTACATAAATATTTGTATAAAGGTAATTTCTCCTATGGTATCAGTTATTTCCTTAATATGTAAATGCATGTGATATGCTTATTTCAGAATTTGAAGGAATATTATTATGACTATTACTTAAAATGTTAGCATGGTTGAATGTTGGTTTAATATAAATATCTTTGGGAAATTAACTGGTTTGTTTTAATGTTAATAAATTTAATATTTAAAGTTTTTTAGACTTTAATAGCTTTTGAGTCTCACTGCGTAAATGTACGTGGATTAATATCATTATAATCAGCACCATCATATTTTTATTTTTTGCTATTGAAAACAAAATAGTTACGAAATAGGCCAATACATAGGGCAGACATGCAAGATAGTGCTCCCTCACATGTTGCTACTTCTGTGAAGCAGCTGCTGATCCATCATTTCGGAGATGATTGAATCATAAGCCACCATTTTCAAACAGCGAGCCCCCATGTTCCCCCGACCTAAGCCCATGGGATTTTAGGAGTTGTTGATACCCGAAGAAAGTTGTTTACTGCGGGGGATTGAGAATCTGGCCAACTTGGAACCACGAATTATGTACCACATCCATAACATCAGCAAATATACCCTCCGATTTGTTGTGAACAGGCCATTTTGCACTTTCAAATAATAGTGGGAAAAGGCGAAACGGAACAATCAAACAATTTAAGCAATAATAACAGTGTTTGTTGCATGAATCTGTTATTTTCTTTTTGTAACTATAATCGCTTTGGCTGTAAACATATATTACTCTCTTTTAGCTAAAAAAAATCATTGAACCTCCGAGTCTATTGTTTTCTCTCGGCTAAAAACATATCTGTGTTTAACGAAATTAGCATATCATTTCTGCTGACAGCTGTCGTTTTCCTTCGCCAAACAAAATTCCATTATCTCACTAATGTTCTGATAAAATATGAAGTCATTCCAAACGGAAATTTTAAAGTTAGTTCGTTTTGAAATTAACTTAATTATAATCATCCGGTACTTTACTAAATTTACATATTTTGTTTTATTTTAAATGTATCTGTAAAAACTGAAAATTATTTATAGGTCTAGACTAAACATTGTTAATGCTAAGTTATAAATTTTAAATAAATCTTAAACTTATCAATACATTCTGATATCATACACATACAAAAGATAAATATTAACTTCAGAAATTAAGGTATCCGACTAGGTTTGAGATAAATTTTTCAAAACTTCCGTTATTTTTAAGAACATAAATATAGTCTTAAAAAGTCATAACTATTAAATAACTAACATGCATAGCACTTTTTTGAAAAAAATATATTTGTAGGAAAATTTAGCAAATTTTTTAAGTTAAGAAAAACGTGATAAATAAAAATGAATTGCACATTATGTAATTTTAACGTCATTTATTTACTTCTTGATCCCTCTGAAGTGTCACAAATAGCAGGATAAAAATATTTTAAAAAATAAATATTTTATTAGAGCATTTTTTTAAAAAAATGTGATGGTCATGATGTGTCGTCCAAATTACTGCATGTTCTAAGCTAAAAATGGCTGTAAAATGTGATATAATGTAGCTGTCTTGTCACCTGAGGGTTATTACACTCTGAAGGGCCCCTAGCATATATGTTATAAATTTCATTGCATTTGATTTGGATTATTTAGAAGATATCCTGTTTTTCGTGCAAAAATTATCATGAAAAGTTCATTCTTCAAAAAACGAATTAGAAAAATATTTTTATTAGTTAAAGTAAAAATGCTATAAAATAACTTAAAAACTGTCTAGTTTTATTTTTTATTCCTTCTTCATCAATAATGTATTTATTTTTCCCCTAATGACCCAAACATCGCCAAACATCAAACACTTAAAAAGCCTTATTTCAACCTATTCGGATACCTTAATTATAAGCAAAGCAAGAAAATCATCATAATATCGGCATTAAGTGTATTTACCACATCCCATTATAAGATTTAATCAGAATCATATTTTACTGACAAAGTAAGTAGTGATATATTATTTCTGAATGTAATTCAAAAAGTGTGAAAGAGAATTTCAGCTGAGGAAATCTATATCAATATATATATATATATATATATATATATATATATATATATATATATATATATATATATATATATAATTAAACAGTGATTTAAATAAATAATTTCGCTTACACAAATTAAAATAGTAATTATTTCCAAAATAAATATAAATAGCTTTAATTAAGAATAAAGCATTGGATTAAAAGTAGCTATGCAAATGAACTTTAAACAATTTTTCAAAACCATGCATACTTTTCATTTGTACTTTGGATTTTATATATGATGCTACAAATGTTATGAGCATTTCCTTTTAAAAAGGCATTAGAATACGAAAAAAATTCAAAAGGAAAATTTTAATAGAATACAAGGTAAAATATAAAAAGTATATTCGGAATTAAAACAAAATAGGAAGCATTTACATTGTTTACTTTTAAGAAAAAGAGAACTCTGAAAATTTTTATCAAAATTACTTGTTATTGTTAGTTTTATAAAACAGTTAAAGTATTCCACAGTATAAAAACAATTTTATTACAAAATGCCATTAAAATATAAGAAATCATTCCATTACTTATGTAACAGGTAGTAAAATTATTTCATTCAAACTCTAGGATTTTTTAAAAAGAAAGGATAACAAAGTACTTTTTAAAAAGTTGGTTTTGGTTTCTTTCAATATGCATTGGGAATAATATTTCTCTTCTTGATAAATGCGCAACATTTATTTTTCAACAACACTCCTGAAAAACTAGTTACTATAAAATGCATTTTGATGTGGAGATTAAAAGTTTGATTTTTTTTCCTAATTCTCATGAGGATTTCTTGTAGAAAAATAAACTTAATTAAATCTTGAAAAATTATTTAAGTTATATTTCTTCACCTCCCCTTTGAAAGAACTATTGTGTTTATTCTACTTCCTAAAAAATTATGAGAGCTTTCGTTAAACTAAATTTAAACTATTTGCCCTTTGTGGAATATATATATATATATATGTGTGTGTGGGGGTGTGTTTGTGTGTGTGTTTAAAAAAAGGTTAAAATAAAGAGATTGAAGGTGTTACAAATAGTGGTTTCATTTTTGCATATTCAAAAAAAAAAAGAGAAAATCACACAAATTGGTTTTTGACTACTGTGCATAAATATATAAAAATAGTAAAAAAGGGACTCACATACACACTCACTCATCATGCGATTTCCAGAAATATAAGACCTACTCACCTGAAATTTCCTGGCGTTGCTTCTTTTGAACAGATATTCCCTTTCGACAGGTTTACGTATTTTGAAACACAAGGAGGATACGAGATTTTTTCACATTTAGAAATTCCCTTTTTTGAACTATTCGAATTAGAATTTTGAAAGTTTGCAAACATTTTTCAATTTTTTTAGTAGAATCCTATAAGAACACATTTGCCGATCTCCTTTTTGAACTATTAGATCTACTTACTTTTAATTTGATAACCATATTTCTCCTGTTGGGTAGAAATCAGCTATGAAAGTGTTTTGCGAGATTCGACTTCTAAGACAGTTTGCGAAGGTGTTTTCTGTATGAAATTATCTTGTAAGAAATATTAGAGATTTGAATTCTGGCAAGCAAAATTTATTTTTGAAGAAATGCCTGTAAGAATGTGTTTTTCAGCAATTGACTCACAGCTACGAATGGAATAAAACAAGACAATACTTTCATTATACAAATTCTTGCCCTTTTTAACTCAGTAAATGAGGGCTATATGTGCGTGCGTGTGCGTGCGTGCGTGTGCGTGTGTATGTGTGCATGATCTCCATAACTGGCAATTTGCATCTAGTCAGGTACTTAGATTCAGGAGAGTGAGAACGTGCCTACAGCTTCTTACAATATATTGTGAGCCCTTTTTTTGACAAAAAGATTAATATGCACTCCTAGGTTTTTTCAAGAGTATATAAAGATAGTTTTCGTAGAATCTGTTGTAAATGAAGAACTTTCAGGGAGTTTGTTTAATCATAAAGCATTATCCAATGACACAACGAAGCAAAATGTGTGTGATTGAGAGAACGCCCTCATACAAAATATCTAAATAATGAAAAGACTTTGGGTATTTTCTGCAAATACATAAAATTTTCAAGTTCATTCAAGAATCATAGCAATCAAAAAATAATATACAGTGAACGAAAGTGGATTGACTGTCACTTAACGCATTTTACAATTAATTCTATAAAATGATGAAAATTATAATGTAGAGAAAATTGTAAAAAAAAAAAAAAACACCTCTATAAATGATTTACCTCAACAATATTACACGATAAATATAAAATGTACTTCAATTTTCAAAAATGTCACACCTAATCACAGTAAAAAAGTAATTGAAGAAATGCTGGTTAATGATTTTGCATATGTTCTTAAAACCCTTTCTTTTCCCGTGGAATTTGACAAGTCTACCATCACAGATTATAAGGCTTTACTGGCGTCATATGTACTTAACCTGATGAGAAAGAGAGGGGAAACAACACATTACAAATCTAAATGCTATTTAACAATATATATTTATATATTATAGAATTGCTATCTATAAATATACGTAAGATGTTATAGATTTACTATATATTATACTACATTTCTAAATTTTGGGAAATCCCGTTTTAAAAGAATAATATTTATTTAAATAATATTAAATCATGCTCTACCGATGCTAAATTATCAATGAAAGATTACCATCGTGAATTTTTTACTTATTTAAAGGAAGATGTTTCGACAGTTCACAAAACATTTATTATATGTTAAATATACATCTGGTACAAAGACATCTAGGTACAAATATCCATTCATAACTACCAACAATTTAATAAGTTTAAATCTAATACAGATAATGATAAAATGGATTGGCAACTTTTTTTGGACTATAATGAAGATTTTTTTATAAGGTTACTTTTGTACAAACAGACGTTCGTTGATTATCAAAAGTATATCTTTG